>CAJHZI010000454.1:417500-602500 GCA_905160935.1 Enchytraeus crypticus | reverse complement strand
CCTCGTAATTGTCCAAATCTTCCATTGCTAGAGCAATCAGCACCCGGGGAAACAGTAGAAATTAATAATAGTTAAGAGTAGATATGATAACTTTCAAATAAGCTTCAAAAATTCTTTACAGTGTCTCAAAATTATCATTCGCTCATAACAAATAAAGTGATCAATTTCATGCCAAACTCTATACAAAGACACAACATTTACAACTTTCTAACAGAAAAATGTAGCAAATCAATTACTTGAGAAAAGCTATCACAGGAATGTTTAACATTTTCAGGTTTCAGTTCAGCTACCTGTAAAAGAAAGTTTGGTTCGGATTAAATTTTTGGATAGAAAATGAAAATCTGAGTTCAATTCATGACATGAGTCCTGGTTTTGTTCAGAATAGTTCTGTTCAGAGTTTGGTTTGTTTGTTTGATTCGGACTTCAGTTTTTAGTTCAGCTTGGTCAACATTGTAATATTGAAAAATGTAATAAGAAGCACAATTAGCAAAAATTAGAAATTAGATTACACAAAAATGTAACAAATTGCGGGGAATTACACCTACTTTAACCTAAGTGAATCTTCCCAAAAATAAATTTCATGTAAAAGTGAAAAGGGAGTTTCCCCAACTGCCTGTCTCAAATTGTGTTAAACACATTATCCAAATCTAGATAATAACAACAATTAGAATAACAACAATTAGAGTGCTACAGTCATCAATGACAACATCGAGAACTATTAAGACAAAATCAAGCCAGCCAGCAAATAAGGTCCAAAAACAATGCAAATTCCAAAATCCAGAAAATCAGTACAAAGAGAAGATATCGTCATATCAGACAATAACAACAATACTATTAGAGTGCTACTGTTGTCCATGACAACATTGAGCACTGTGGAACCAAATCAAAGCCGATGAGCAGAGTGAGGGGTCCATAAATGGTGCGAGCCAAAATCCGGGTAGTCAGTCCAAGGAAGGGTACTAGCGGAATGGAGGTTTACGTGTTGGCCTCAGTTCGTGGACGTTTGGTGGATAGGAAAAGTCAAAGAGAAAAGCTTTCAACCGTCTATGAAACTGTCCGTAAAGTAGGAAAGGCTGATCAGGAATAGATGATGATGAGGAATAAACAATACCGGCATCTAAATTCTGTCGTTTTGATTTACTAGTGATCTTTAAATTACTCCGTAGCATTCGAGGAATAAAACAGATGCTAACACACATTATAGTGAAACAATCAACTATATTATAATCTATCACTTTCTAATACCACATGTTTGAATCGTTAGGCAAATTTTTAGTCCGTTTTCCGCGTAACCAGTCCTGTGAATGTCCGAGATTTTACTCTCAGATCAGCGCCGCCACAAGTGGCCAATTCATCTTAGGATCTGTCATTGAAAACTTCATGACGTTACGCCTTTAATCATTACTCTATTGAGACAGATGAGATGTTTTACTATTTTATTACTTATATTCTCAATATCTCCCATCATTTTTATTGTCAACATCAACCATAGATAAGATTTACAAAGAAAGTTTATAATCCGTGAGCTGACAATATCCTTTCTCTTGTGTGGGGGGAGCATATTGAGAGATTTCTTTTAATTTTAATTTTTTCAATCAGATTAAATTTTATTTTTGCTAAAGAGTTATATTGCGATTCCAGGGTCCCTAAACCTTTCTTAAATCCGCGCTGGCTGCAAATGATGCGCCATCAAAACGCAATGATCATTACTAATAACCACTGAGAGGAATGAGGAAATGGGTCTTAAACAAGCATCTGGACGTCCTGACCCAGTTTGCCGTTATGTACACTATCAGAAACTAGTTCTTTTATGTTCCCTCCCCATGAGGGAAGGGAGGTCTATAACCAGCTTTTGGTCTATTACAATAATAATAATAAAGAACACATACATTATAGCACTATAGTGAAATGATTAACTACATGTATGTTGATATCTATCACTTTTGATACCACATGTTTAAACCGTTAGGCAATTTAGTCAATTTTCCGTGTAACCAGTTCAGTGAATATCCCGAGATTTTACTCTCAGATCAGCTCGATTAAATTAATAAATTAATAAGCGATTGAATTTTATAATACAGCTGTAAACTGAACAATGACAAATGGGTCATACGCGCATGAGCACCCACTATAGGCAAGCTACCTGTATTTTTTTAATAAAAAATGCTTACTAATTTATTCTTTTAGAAAGAATGAATTTATTACCCTCACGTTATAAGCAACGTCTATGTCAGAACAAATGAAAGGAAATGGAGTCTTGCAATCAAGACACGAATACTAAAGTTGATATGACATTTCCTAGGCTCGCCCGTCACTGACAAGGCTGTCGAGTGAGGAAACTGACGTTAACCTTAGCTTTACCAGCTTTAAGGCTACCTGATAATATGCCTGTAAAACTTGCTTTAAATGAAAGTAAACAAATCTCAAACACAAACATGGATCAAATTACTAAATAAGGATCTTAAAGATATAAATCAAGAATACATTACATGATAGCATCAATGATCTATCTGACGTTAGACCAAGGTGAAGTCTGGGTTCAATGTGTTTATTTCTTAGTAGTAGATAGGAAATAGTGAAATGCTATGCAGCCGGATGTAATCATCAGCTCTATGGGGTAAATGCCGATTTAAATGTTAATTTAAGGAACATTTTTAAATTTTCGTGCATTTATCACTACGTTCAATGCATTGTTGTCAACAAACGACTGTCAGCTGTAGCGTTGACACGTGAACTATGACTTGGTGCCTTCTACGGACAACTAACCTTGAAACCTACTGCAGAGTCCCAATAGGACGTAGTACAGTCTGAGTAGTATGCATGTAGATAATTTGACCCCAGAAGCTTTTTCACATCCGCTTACATGCTTCAGAAAAAATCCATGACTCTGCACCGGGTGATTAACTTAATTAAATTACAAGTAGCGGCGTTTTGATATCATAACTCTAACACTAACTCTAAACCTTATCCCTAAACCTAGATCTATATGACCTACCCCAACCCTACACTTTTATTCTAGAAATTGGTCATTTTTTTATAGAAATTAGAAAGTAAAACATTAAAAAAATTATTTGGTCAGAACCGAATTACCCACGACGTAGGCCTATGGATTGAGATGCCAGCACCTACCTTACCGACTGCTCGTCAACTGCGCGTTATAAAGAAACCGCAATAGAGATCGCAAATATTTTCTTTTATGATATGCATGTATTGCTAGATTTGCTCGGTGTTGGGAACTTGTGAAGTAACGAAGTAAAAATACCTCGTACTTGTGACGAGGTAATTTTGTAGTACTCTTTACTTTTACTTTAAACCGCTTAAGTGAAAAAGTCGCGTTACTTAATTTTTGAAAACTTTATGAATATCTATGGCCAAATTTTGTACTAATTAATAAAATGTTTAATACAAAGAGATTAAGAAAGTAATACAGATTCATCGATATTACATCTGTACACTAGCTAGCGCCGGTAACTGCCCTAAATCAGGTGTGTGATGTAAATCAAAGCCTATGATCTACAGTGTACGTACGTGGGTTGACTGTTTTGACTCTAATTTTAAAATCTTCTGTAGAGAACTGTAGGTTTGACAGTGAAACTGATGGAAGATAATTATCACAAATATAAAAATATACTTTATTCATAATATAATATTTTTACTCTATTTAATAATGATAGCATAAATATTAAAACATAAATCATGAACCTACAGCTGTTTTTTGTAGATCTTGCCAATATGTCAAGGATTATTGTTCTATTAACGAATCTGAGTTATGTTGTGTTCGGGACACAGAAGGATAAACCTTTTATAAACTGCATTTGTCTTAAGAGGCGACCGAGTTAGATCTGAGAACGACAATGGGAACCATATCAGAAGCTATATTTTTCCTATTGAAGTTGTCGGAAAAATTAAGGTGCAATTCATAGACATTTGCGCAGGGATTAACTTTTTAATCGATGTAATGCTGTTAAGGAGCGTGAAGGTAGTTAAGGCAGGATGTGAGTAGGAATATGAACACATTGGACCTGCTACTTACTTAATAGGACACTGGAGAGAGAGTCTGAGTTGACCATGTTAATTTAACTTAATTGTGAATTCAAAATTTAATCTAATGTAAAAATTTAGAATCTAATATAAGCCAGTGCATGTTGGTCGAATATTCTTTTAGTTTAGAAACTTCAGACACTGAATTTAAAGTTTCCGCTCGTAGTATGAATTAAATAGAGTAAATAACTAAACTAATTTAGGAACGCGCAAAACTTTTCTATCATCCTATAGATCCAAATTATTTTCTTAAACAATTCAGAGTACTTTTACTTTTTACTTAAAATTACTATTTTTGTCGAGTACTTTACTTTTTACTTAAGTAAAATTCTGATAAAGTACTTTATACTTTTACTTTTATCAACCATTTACTTTTACTTTTACTCAAAGTATTTTGCTAAATACTTCGTACAACACTGGATTTGCTATATGTGCAACGATAATTCATTGCCCTAGAGTCAAGGATTTATAAGCGCTAATCTTGTTTTCTCTTAAAAAGTAAACACGCATTATAGTGAAATGATCAACTAGGGCCTATGTTGATATCTATCACATGTTTAAACCATTAGGCATTTAGACCATTTTCCGTATGACCAGTCCAGTGAATGTCCGAGATTTTGCCGATTCGAATCCACGATGGTTCAATTTGCCTCAGGAATTGTCATTTAAAACTTCATGACGTCATGACTTCGATCATGACTTCATGACGTAAAACTTCATGACTTTAAGACTACATGAATTAAGATATGAAGATATTCATTCTTATATTTCTCTCTCTCTCTGTCTCTCTCTCTCTCTCTCTTTGTCTGCCTGTCTGTATCTGTCTATATCTACCTATAATAATTGTTCTCGAGTGGTTTTCCTCTCATTTTATGGATCGTTCTTTTAGTGTGAAATTGAAGGAACACAACTCTTTAAATTGCCTTCCTACATAAAGTACGGTACGTAACCTACCTGCGTGTAGGATACGAAAATTTAGCTTGAGCTACAGAGTACATCTTCATATTTAGCCTAGCTATCAAAAAATTAAATTATAATTTAAATATTGTTAAATTGATTGGAGAGATAGAAAACTAATTTTAAACTTGTACATGAATCAAAGAGCAGTAATTAAAATCCAGCAAGAAAATTCAGAAGAAGGTGAAATAGGACGTAGGTAAGACAAGGTTGTAGCACCGCTGTTGTTTAACATTTACGCTGAGGCAATGATGGAGGAAGACATAGAAGAAGGAATATGTGTCAAAAGAAAATAGTTACAAGAAGTAAGATTTACAGATGACCAAGGAATGATAGCGGGCAGCGAGACTCGACTGCAAAAGATAATGGTTAGTCTGAATGATACGGCACTGAAATATGGAAAGAAGATTAACTTTAAAACATATATATATATATATATATATATATATATATATATATATATATATATATATATAAACCGCCACTAATATTCTTTCGAGGAAACGAATTGATTCAGACTTTAATTATAGGGCCTAACAATGCAGAATTCCACGAATGGGACATACGGGGGACTTTAAGAGTCAAGTAGCTTAATAAAAATCACAGCCGATATGCAGGTTTAGGCCTGGACTTAACAAATAAATAGACGAGTCTGATGTACGCAAAGTGGACATGATATTTATCTTTTAAAAACAAAGACATTGCATTATAATTGGCGAACAGATACAAAGTTTTCCACTGTTCACATCCGATACCATAGTACGTGAAATAAAATATTAATAAAATTCAAGCTATTTTATTTACTTTCGAGTCTACATGTATATTCAGATTTAAGTCTGATAGTGGGCCTATCTGTAACCTTTGGGATTCTGCTGGTACATGCATGCATATCTGAGCATTTTGTGATATCTTTGCTTAGTCACTGTTTCATTGCCATATAGAATTTTCTAAAACCAAATTTGCAATTATTTTCATATGTAATTGAACTCATTTATTTTCTGAACGTTTGCTAGGCTCTTTCGAAGCAGACTTTCCAAATCTCATAAAACTCTTACCAAAGCGCATGAAGCGCTTACTTTTTTCATCAACGATGCGTTTGATAGTGGAAGAAGAAGCTCCGTTATCGCAATCACTGACGTAGCCATAAATAAAGAAAGCTTTACCATTACTCAAACTTTTAAAGTAATTTTTGTCTAAATTAACAGAACTGGTGTGTTTATTACGTTCATCGTCTAGTATTCCTTTCTCTACTATTGACGTGTTTCTATTGATGTCGTTCGGTCCACTTAACGTGGAAAACTTTCTGCTCTTCACCCATATCTCTGCGGGCTTTAGTAGGAAACATTCTCTACCGTAGACAGGATTGGCTGTGACATCATCAATCTCATTCAGTCTACCGAGGCATGCAGTAATGCACACATCGCCCGTTCCGTAGACCGCAGCATCACGCTTCACCCTGGAAACAGACCTCCGAGAACTCTGCGTTGGGTTTGTACCATCGAATTCATTCACAGATCGGCCGAATCTCATGAACTGTCGACGACTTCTCGATTGGTGACCAGGAAGGGTTGAAAGCAGCCCAAAATTTGATGACAGCGGTTGAGGTGCAGGTCTCGCTAGTTTGTGTCTTGCTGTAATTTTCGTTGTATCGGGACTGAAGACATCGGATAGCTGCTGAACGACGTTTGACTTTCTCTTAGTGACGAATCTCAAGGCAGAGTTTTCTAGATGTAGCTTCTTAGCTTCTTCTGGCATCAGGCCTTCAGAGATATGATTAACTGAAATACAGAATACAAATAATAATTTTTCACAAATTGTATTAAAATTAATGAATTCAATTTCAATAAGATTATTTTTGTGAAGTTTGAGGACGATACGAAAAACATAGATATAGAAAATAAACATTTTTTTCTATTATTTAAATGAAATTTGCCACAAAACCTAGCTTAGGAAATTTATCAATGCGTAATTGCTAAATTATAGCAGTAAGCATCGGAATATTTAATTGACGCAACTGCTATCTATTACATCGTGCCAACTAACGTCAGGAAGACATTTTAATTATGCTGAATATAAACTTGAGACGCTTCCTACGTTAGCGCACTATAATAATGTTTAACCCATTAGCGCACAAACACTATTGTTACAAGACAGTCTCGAGACAGTATTTTACTGTCTTGGTCTTAGTCTTAGTCTTGCGAGTCTCTGCCTTGGTCATGGTCTTGGTCTAGCGGTCACTATCTTGGTCTTGCAAAAACTGTCTTAGTTTTTCAAGACCAAGACATCCCGACCAAGACAGTAATAATTTGTGAGAGAATATTTTTTGTTGGTATTTTCATTTTCTTAGGTTGCCTAAACTAATTCAAATTTTAGCCTGAGTTTATGTTTATTGTTTGTTTACTACTAGAAATTTGACTTTGATGCAATTTCATTTAAGATTCAATGTTGCTGCACCAGTACTGCATAATGCATTTGTAATTATTACAGATGACAGTGATGCAAGTGACAATATCATACAAGTTTTCTGAACTGTGAAATGATTCAAGTCTTTTTAATTATGCTTTTCTTTTCAGTGCTATAGTTAACTAATCTGTCTTATTCAGTAATATGATTAGCAACTGTATTAAATTAAATTGAAATCTTCATTGAAAGTGCAAACGTCTTAAGTCTCTATATTTAAGTATGCAGTGTTTTTTGTAATATTGTTATATTTATACTAATGCTTAATACTATTTACAAAATTCTACTATTTTGCTTTTAGAACTCGATATTGTTGTAGGCCTACTACTATAGTAACATCGCAGTTAACGTTTGATAATTTTTATATATAATACGTGATCTCATGATTACAGCACCATATAGGCCCTCTTCTACATGTAATTAAGTCGTCATAACAATCATTTTAAACCACAAATCACAAATATTTTATTAACTATCGACTTTTGCATACTGACCTATACTAATTAGAGTCCGACTTGATAATTATTGATGTTTTGGTCACTTATTTAATATTATGTTGTTATGCTTAATACTTGAAAAATTGACTTTAGATTCTTTAAAGATTGTACCAGTTTGCATTGCAATTTGAAAATTTGATTGGATGAGGTCATGCATAGCATCATGAAAGTATTTATCGAAAGCTCTCGATAAGGAACACACAAAAGTCTGGCCCTGAATAATGTTATATTTATTCATATTGTATATATTTGAATCTAATTAATTACCTTAATTGATTAATTAGTTACTTAATAATTATGATAATTAATCAAATAATTTCATTATTATATAGACCTAGCTAGATATAGGTCTGTGCAAATCCAACCCATACCTCAAGTAAATGGATTTAAGATTTGCAGTAGAATAGAAAAGCATGTCTAATTTTAAGGTACAGTATGCCTAAATTTCTAAAGCTATAAAATAGGACTAGACTCTATATCTTAATCTTTCACCTTTAAGAAAGTTATATATTTATTATTTGGAACCTCCTAAGTTGCTTTACTCCATGTAGGCGTAACTGTATTCTATTTCTTCAGACCAAAGGCCTAATGAGACCTTTCCAAGGAAGGATGGAAATAGCTAGTACTTGCCAATAAGCCGAAGAAGAATCCCTAGATAAATGTTTAATGTGACTGAATGCTCACAACACGCTGTTAAGTTGATAACTTAATATCATTTTATCAGAGCGGTGAACAAATAAATATCAAAATGATGTATACCTAGTACTACCTACTCCATATGATCATTCAACAGATTGATTGATTATTTCAAGCAATAATTTTAAGCAATCAACTTAAATTTAAATTTGGTATAGGTTCCAAAATATGGGAAGCAGGGCCATTGGCTGAAGAAAATAAACAAATTGGGGAGGGTTAATGTAGAGCGATGGCTGGAAATTACGGTGGCGAAAGGGGGTTGGGGTACGGAGAGGGGCTACTTCGGTGCAATATTTTTAAATTAGTGAAAGATCGGTGGATATTCAGAGCATCTCATAATGAATAATAGATTATTTTACTTTTTGAATTCGACTATTTTTAAATTATTTAGTAAGACTTTGCTATTACATAAATCGATATCAATTCAATAAGTATAACATAGTCTCGATCATAACTCATCAGACTGAATTGTACTGAAAATCAGTTCTGAATAAAAAAAATACAGTAGATCAGAGACCTGAATTCAGTCCAACATCCAACTATGGTGCTCATAAAAGGTATATTATTGTATAATTAAAATACCTAAAACTTTAGCCTAGAAACATCGTAAACTTGAAAACGTGTCAAGCTCGCCAAGCGCATTCATTTTGACGGCGGGATTAGCGCACTTGGTTTAGTTGCGCGTCGGTTATCGAAGTTAAGCTGCATCGACCTCGGTTAGTACTTTGTGGGTGACCACCTTGGAAGACCGAGTGTTGGTAAAAGGTTAGGAAAGAAAAAATCCCAGGGTGATGGAAGGTTATTCTTAAATCCGCGCCGGCTGCAACTGATGCGCCATCAAAAGGCAACGATTACTAATAACCATGGAGAGGAAGGAAGAAATGGGTCTTAAACAAGCATCTGTGCTTCCTGACCCAGTGTGCCGCTATTATGTTTAAGTGGACCTAAGCACTAAAAGGCAATATTTGGAATTTTCCCAAATCATGGCATATAACAGAAACCCGTGTTGTGTACGGGTTGCATGAAGAATAGACCAATCCCGTAAATTTGCGCGTGTCGTAAAGGGCGACATAAAAACAAGATCCAAACCAACGTCAGAGAGGGCATTCGGTTGGTGAGCGCCTAGGCTCCAGAAATTGCTACAAAATTTAAACAAATGGAAAAACTTCAAAAGAAGGCTTATTTGTATCCCGACCATAGTTCAATTGGGATTTAAGGGAAGATGATGATGATGATGATGAGGATGATGATGTTGATGATGATGGCATAGAACAAACAATTATAAGTGAATTTACTTAAAGTTCGAAACTTTTCAAGTAGGCATAAAAAGAATCATTTACAGTTGGCTCAATTCATGACATACAGAAAATAACCGATCGGTTCAATGTTGAAACCAAATCTATGGAACCAAATCTATTCGATGAGTCAGGCCCGTATTTATGGGGGCTCAGGGGCCTGGGCCCCCGGGCACCACACCAAAGGCCAAAGGGGCCCTCCACCCTAGCTAGGAGTCTTCATTTTTTACAGTTTAAAATTTAAAAAGTTAATTTAATATACTGTATAGGCTAATAAGTCTTTTAATGTAACTGTTAGCGTTCAACTGATGGGGGGAGGGGGGGCTATATCCTCCCATCAATTGAAAACTTCTTTTGAACCAATAGAAAATTCAAAAATTGTTTACTTTTGTGCTTACATTTTGGGGGAGCCTGAGATTTTCACCGTCACTGGTTTCTGGCTTCTCCCAAAGTGGTTTGAAAATTAACCTTCCCATTGGGAATTCATTATGTATCTCCCTCACCCCCAAAGATCAACTTAGGCAAAACCCTAGCTGGGACGCTGTACAGTATACAGTGCAGCCTGTTGCCAACAGTTCTACCCCTCTATTGGAATTTCAATTGACCTTGAGATCTTGGGAATTTTCAGATAGTGACAGACATATGCCTACAATTTTGTAAAGCAAACTATATTCCATAATTTGTAAATCAATTCAGCATGTTCAGTAACTACTCTAGTATCCCAGCCGCGCTGATCTGAGAGTAAAATCTCGGACATTCACTGGACTGTTACACGGAAAATGGAATAAATTGCATAACGGTTTATACATGTGGTATTAAAAAGTGACAGATATCATCAGAGATATCGCTAACAATAGATATCACTATAATGCGAGTTTACTTTTTTTATTGCTTTTTGAGTTCAGTATGCTATGAAATGCTATCAATTTCAAGACAATTTACAATAGTGCTTCAGCTTCTGGGGACTTCGTCCCCTAGGCCCTCTACCAGGCCCCTTATTTCACCTTGAGCTCCATTTTCATTAAATTCCCTCCCCTCACTGATCTCTACATCAAATCCAATACTACCCGCAACTTCCTTCGTACGTAATTCTTAAAGAAAACATTTCGACAGCCCCTCTCCAATAAAGATTCCTGATCCGTCCCTGAAGTTTACCATTGGTTGTTATTAGTCGCTTGATGACAGTAAGCCGTGCATTGGATTTAAAAGCAGTTCAGTCAACCTTTTAAGATCTATAGACTATAGCACGTAATACGCCCTAACCACCAGCCCTCTAATTCCTTATCTCGAAGAAGCTGGGCCCGGGCCCCCATCATTCAAATCCGGTCCTGCGATGAGCATAGTGTGGGGCAATTAATTGTACGAAACAAAATCCGGGAATTGAGTCCAAAGAAAAGCAAATGAATTGAAAGAGCAATATCTTAACTTATTATAGACTAAACTTAATTGAGGAATTAAATTTGATACTAAAATGTAATGACTGTTCTAATTTCTAAATATGAATTTAGTCATCTTAAAGCTATATTCTGACATTAAAACAAGTGCTGTAGGAGTTTAAGTTACGACTAGGTATTGATTTGATTTAACCGACCACCGTGTTTCAATCTCCATTTGATATATTTAACGTGAAATTCTGATACCAGTTATATACGTGTACCAGGTCAAAAAGCGAGCGCTAGATACTTAAAGTTTATTTAAAGTTTTTAAATTTTATTTTATTCAAAATCAAACTGTACCTTTATGAGATGCAGACAAGTGTGATAGCGCAGACGTCGCAGCATTCAGAGAGACCAGCAGCAGAAAAACCTCTATCTCCATTATTACTTTAAATGAAAATGCTGAACTTTTCGAATCGTCGAATAGTAACGAAAAATCCGCCGGCCTGTAAATGTTTCGTCTCTACCTCAGGGACTTTAGATGAGAACCATATAGTTTAATATTCTCTTTTAAGCTTTGATTATAGTAAAGCACACGCAAAATATGCACTTCATGGTCTATATGCCTAAGAACAATTTGAATAGAAACCCATTAGAAGTTTGTTAATAAATAAATGATTAGGAATGTTAGATCATTTAATGATCCACTCGATCATATGTGGACATGAATAGAAAAAACGGTTGATAGAGAAGAGAGAAGAGTGTTATATACTATGAACCTACCAATATGAAGTGCACTAAGAGATATAGAAAGAGAGAGAAAGAGAGTGAGAAAGAGAGAGAGTGAGAGAGATGACCATATTTAAGGAATAGATAAAGAACAGCTTAGTGGTTTAATTAAACCGCGGAAATACCACAAAGAGGTACCACATAAGCTTGTTCCACTGCATAGTTTTAAAGGAGATTGAATCCACGGCATATATTTTCTACAGTTTAGAAACAAAAATTTAGTTTGGTTTGCGAAGTAAGTAAATTCATCGATCAGCCTGAATGATCGACTGCCACAGCCCACTGGCTGAACCATTGAACTTTGGCGGTTGACCTTGAAGTCACTAACCACACCACATATTTTTCTTTAATACCAAAATTTGTATAATATGATTTAATTCTACGGTTGTTTTTACTCTAATCCGTTATGTAATTAAACTACAGTTTAAGTTGTGCTTAGCAGAAGTGGGCATGAAAGTTAAAAGTTAGCCACGAAATGATCAGTTCTGCTTATATCTTTAACTTTTTAATATCACATTAAATCTATCTCCTTTAGTAATTAGTATACCACTAGTCGCCTTCGAGTGAGGAAACTGACGTTAACCTTAACTTACCAGCTTTAGTCAGTTTACTCAATTATCTGTGTTACCAGTCATATGATGTTCAAGATTTTACTCTCGGATCTGCTCCGCCGGCCTTTGATGCCAGGACCACAGGAACATCAATTTAAAAGTTCATGACGGTACCAAACGCACTTAAACGCTGAGCTATTTATTTAGACATGCTATCTCGTACACTCTCGCACTGTCTCGTTCATATTGTTTTATCTCACTAATATTTATGGTTAACAATATATATGATAAGTGCAGCTAAATTTGGTATAATAATAATGACTGGGATCAGTGGCGAAGTCGGAAAGATACTCGACTGCGGATAATTATGTGCGGGGTTCAAATCATGAGCTCGCTATCATGTCAGTAAGTTTTAAGATCTACATGTACAGTAGGCCTACACTAGAGTTAATAATCAATACATTCCTTATAGACAATTTATTTCTATTGAATGCCTGCTAAATTGTTAAATTGAAACACAAATTATATTATATACACGCTTTAAAGTAACTTAAAATATGAATTTCGTCGCATAATATGTTTAACTCTCACCCATCGTTGATTTCGAAATTAGTGTGAGTTAATTTATCACACACAAATAAAGATGAAGACCTTATATACTACTAGCATCTCAACACCCACTCGTTTATCCTGCATGACTAGAGTCCTAACAGTGTTACCACTACTGTGAGTAGAGTCCTAACGGTGCTACCACTACTGTGAGTTGAGTCCTACCAGTGCTACCACTGCATGAGTTGAGTCCTACCAGTGGTACCACTACTGCTAAACACAGGCGCACAGTTAGGGGGCCTAGACCCCGTGCACCCCAGAAAAGGTGCCCCAAAAGACCAAGTTATCAATGTTTGATTATTAAAAATAAACGACATCAAATACATCAAAAACTAACTGCCGTATTTGGGGGACCCTTGCAGAAGGGCGGGTCCCGATCCCCGTGCCACAAAGAGGCCTCCAGCGGAGTAAGAAAACTATGAAAGAAAAACAAAATGAAAGCATAGTAAAATAAAGATTAGACTCTTCTCAGGCATAGACTAAAGGCGATAATTACAGTATGATTAGTCAAACAATACTCAACTCACAGTGCTACCACTACTGTGAGTTGAGTCCTACCAGTGCTACCACTGCTGTGAGTAGAGTCCTAACAGTGCTACCACTGCATGAGTAGAGTCCTTAGTTGTATATGTATGTCTTTGGTTTGAGCAATATGGTGTATAAAATCTACATATGTTATGAAAATGATGCGAAATGAAATTTGTGTATAGCATTAAAAGTAATCGGAATACAGAGTCGTGAAAATTAAACAATCTAAAGCGTAGCTGTATGTGCAGTATAGCCTATGGATCTCTTGTACACTAAACTCTTAATGTATCTAATCTCTTAATGTATTTCTGCATAAAATTACAGCATAGAATTCGGTTGTAGTTCAGTACTTTTTATTTTTGTTTCTTTAAACTATACAATATCTTGATCCATCCAGAATCTGTAAATAGACTTCAAATCGTAGCAGATGCTTATTCATCACAAATGATTTGTTAACTTTTAAGAATATCAAAACTACAGAATACTGATCGTTATACATTTTCTATATGATATAGGACTTTCAGTAATAGAAGCATTTAGCTTATGGGAGCCTATAATGCATTGATTAAATAAAATAAACAAGCAGCTAACGCGATAAAAAGTTCGAAGAACTCTCAAGTCAAAAACTGTACTGTTGCCGTACTATGGACAATTGGACACGATTGGAAAAGTGACAAATATAAAATATTTCAACGTTACACCTGTTTCGTAGAATTACTTCAAATCATCATCTTCGTCCTCATCATCATTATCATCTTCATTATCACCATCATCATCTTCTTCTTCATCATGATCATCATCATTAACATCATCATCATCATTATCATCTTTCCTTGAATTCTAGTTTAGTTAGGGTCTAGATACGAATGGACCTTCTGCAATCTTCTCTATCCCATACCATATAATCCGCCAATCCCCTATGTTTCATATCTCTCTTAATCACCGCATCCTATGTCAGCTATGGTCTACCTCTCTCCAACTAATCCTCCATCTCATCCCTCCGAAATCTCTTCACTACATCCTCCTTTCCCCTTAAACACAGGTACTAAACAAAAAACATAGGTACTAAACAACTCCATCTCCATTCTTCTGACATCCTGTCCCTCCATAACATCTTGTCAAACAAGCACCTCAACTGCTCCACCGCTCTCCCGCCAAATATCTTCCACACTACCACTTGGATACCTTCCAACCTCAGAGCTTCGATCTTATGCATTTTCTTTAATGCCCTCTCAACCTCTTCAACTGTTACATTGTGTACATTCAAATCCCCAAATCCTTCGCCACCCAATTCATCTTCATAGACCTCATTAACCCCATCATTTAACAAATTACAACAATTCTTTCCTCAAAGTTTCACAATATCTCCATCTTCGTAGAAGTACTTCAAATGCAATATATTTTTGCGTAAATAGCGGGAAACTTACATTAACGTGACGAATTTCTGCGATTTAAATCATGCTTTAAATACTTTACACAGAATTAAAGTTTTCTTAATAATTGCTTTATGCGATATAACCATCGGACCCGTGTTGTGTCCGGGTTGTTGAAGAATATACCAACCTTGGACTGTACGTTTTGTAAAAGGCGATGAAGCATTAAAATAGAAACCTACGTCAGAACGGGCATTCGGTTAATGACCGCCTAGGTTCCAGAAATTGCTACAAAAGACTCTGAACCCAATGGAAAAGTATATATCCCTACCATAGCTAAACTGGGATTCAAGAGAGGAGGAGGAGAATGATGCTGATGATAATGATGTTGATGAGGATGATGATGATGATGCTGATGATGATGATTACGATGATGAGGATGGTGATGATAATGATGATGTTGATGATGATGAGGTTATAATAACCATATAATGAGACTTTTGAAATTTGTAGAATCATAATTTGAAGAATTAATTGCCGCTCACACAATTACAATACAGGCATTTGTACAGTATGCTTCCAAGTTTCATTTGATCTTATTCAATATTCCGTAGTAGGGCCTATAACAACTATGAAATAACTTATGTTGCTTCTATCGGCATTAAACTAACATAAGTTCTAGTTTTATATAAACGTCGTTAAAAATTAAACGGAAGACGTATATCGTCGACAGCCTCACAGACAACCGAGCGTTCTACATGTATTTATGAGTTGGCCTTATATGTTAGTGGTAAAGTAGTTGTTGCTGTACAATAGTGGAGAGAAAAGATGTAGCTGCTGCAGTGCCGGCAAGTTAATAGCATTATCGTTTTAGCATGCATATGCAAGTGTACATGTACATTTATGAATTATTGCAAATGTCTCATGCTAACTAAGCAAATGCCTCGCAATAGTTTAGCATATTGCTTTTTAGCAGATGCCATATGACAGCTGCGTACAAGCCATTGACTTACAATTAGGTGCAGAAAAAACGACTTATCTAACAAATGCATGTACACCGTTTGATACTAATCTAAGAATTTTATTTATTCATTTATTATCCAATATACAGGTAGAAGTGTCGCATATTCATATGGGTGTCTCTATTCATCGTGCAGGTAGACCTACACAAATTAGTTCGTGATACACAAATACGAGAAGATAATAAATAGCAGCCATAAGTATCATAATTATAATATTGTTATCATTTATCGTTGTATCTACAAGTGACCTAATGCTTAGACAATGAGTTTGAGGGAGGGCTACAGTGTTAAACTTTCACAAAACATTTGTACCAAAAGCTGACGATAGTCTCTGTTGTCTCCTATGACTTCAAAAGTCTGACTAATCGCAGATATTATGTTAACCAATAATTTTCATAATTGGAAAGATGATTAGTTTTACTACACTTTATGGTTAACAATAATAAATAACATATATGGTTAACATATATGCATATTATGCTATAAAAACAGCCACCATAGGAAAGGAAACTCAACTGTACATAAGTATGACATGTGTGTAACTATACGGAATATAAAAAGAACAGTAGGCCTAATTACTGGTTCATTCGTATTTAATTCAATGATGTCGTAATGGTTTCAGATATTGCAAATTTGGGTGGATTTTGATTCATGACAACAATTATAGTGCTACTGCCATCCATGACAACATCTAGCACTAAAGTTATTGAAACCCTAGTTGTCACTAAAACCAGAACCTTCTTTCTCTCGCCATTGCGACCTATCCTATTTCTTGTAGAAAGTGAATGCACTAAAATATATTAGTGAATTTAGCAATAAGAACTGCAATAAGTTTTCAATGAGAAGTAGAGGCTAAGATATTTAAAGTTAAGCCGTAATGCAAATGCTAATTTAATATTAAAATCTTAATTACGGATCTTAACATCGCGTAGGTTCCTCTTCACACATGAATTAGATCATACCACTCTGAATCGAAGCAATGATAATGCACGTGCTAAAAACTTCGCCAATCTGCTATCCCAAAATAAACTTTGTCCAAATTTACTTAAGTTTATATTTTATATTATATTTCCGTTATGCTATTTAGGTAGCCTGATAGTTTTATTCTCGGTAGTTTTCTCAGATAATGACGCCCCTGCCCAGTAAATGTCAGTCGTCGAAGCTGAGGATGGCATAGGAGGCCCACCTCGTCATAAGCAGAATCCCCAAGGGAATATTGGTATATAAAATGGAATGTTATAGATGATTTAAAGATCCACTCGTAAGTGGACATGAAGAGGAAAGCGGACGACAGATAATAGTGGAGGTGTCATATACCATGGACCTACCAGTAGGCAGTTCACTAAGAGAGAAAGAGATACTGTTCAGGCTGCCGTGATAGTTTCTCGTTTCGGCAATAGAGAATTGGAGATCCCAATGTCGTTATTATACAAGTAGATTGCAAATTTAGACCTGCATATGGTATAAATGCTGTGCTCGGGTGTGGTTGGACCGCTGCAGAATAGGGCAACCGCAAACAATCTCCTGCGTGTACGTACGAGGCGACTAAGTCAGGAGCTGGGGATGGCAAGAGGGGACCCACCTCACCATAAAATATTTTCCCTCCGGATTTAATGGTAATTAATCCATCTAATTGAGGAAGGCAACTGGAAATCACCTCAGAAGCTATTTTTTCCCAAGCTATAGGCTACATAAGGTATGGATAAGGCATAGACTTTGTGAAGGGATTAACTTGTAGATCTAAGGAGTGCTCTTAAGGTGCGAGAAAGTAGACTTTGAGTATGAACATGTACCTTGAACCTGACACTTGGCAGTGTACTGAAGAGAGAGATGAAACAAATAAAGTTGCACTTGCTTCTTCTCAGTCGAAAGTATCTCTTAGTAATCAAACATAATCAAAAGAAGAATGGAAGGTAAAAGGTTAGAGGAAGACCGAGACTTGGGACGCTGGATGATTTGATAACTATTTCATATGTTGGTATAAAACGAAGGCAAAGGATAGAACTATGTAGAAATATATGCCATGGACTTGCCAATAGGCAGTTTACTGTGAGATTAACTAAAAAAATTAGATATTGGTAATTTAGTGGAATGTCTGTCTATTGTAGTTGTAGGCCTACAGTAGCTAACGTCTAGTGAAGAATTGCAGGCTTTGGCTGGAGCCAGTGGCGATGTTAGCAAGATATGCGACCGAGAATCAGTATGTGCGGGTTCATATCCTGGGTTCGTCCGTCACTGATACCACTTTCAAGAGATGAAACTGACGTTAACATCGGCTTTACGGCTTTACGGCTTTGACGCGCGATGAAACTCAGTTTATGTTTTTATTACGTTTTTGGCTATTCTCGGTTTATGACCCAAATAATCTGACTCTTAATATATCTAAAGAGCTCAGCTAAACTGACAATGACCTGTTAACAAAGCTATCATATTGAATAAGCTCGAGTAGCGCTTTGACGTACGTTTCTTAGAAGAAAAGAAAATCATCACTAATCCAAATATCTAAACTAGATTACGCGGTCATAGAAGCACTCTGACAATCATTCTTAAATGTGTTGCCGTAACAATATGTTGTCAAAGAAAATGAAAGTTTTCTGCAATGGTTTTTCGTTAACACTCCTTGCATATGTAACTTGCGATAAGGTATAAAATAAGAACCTTAGATTTTGCGTAAAATTCTCAATTATAATTAGAATATAACTTTCTATCATCAATATTCTTAACATTCCAAATTATATCATAAACGAATAAGTACTGTGCTTAACGCCGACGTGTAAAAACTTAACATCACTATTTTTCGTTCATTTGCATATTTGATGAGCAAATGTGTGAACACGGCTTTCTCGAAAACATTTCAACACGAAGAATTGACGATATATAGATAATTTAGAAAGCCCTATGAAAGCACCACTAGTATCCCATAAGTCGGATTAACCCCCGATATCGATGTTCTTAGGAACACAATAGGTGACTGAGAATTGACTCAAAAGCCCAATTTCGTGTGTTTAATAGAAGGCTTCTGTTTAATTTACATTTGTAAATTGAACAAATTATTACATTTGCAAATTAAACAGATGTAGGCTTATGTTCAAGTTTATTTAAGTTGTGCTGTGTAGGTTCCAGATCAGATGTCGAATGTAACTATTTTACAGATTCAAAAGAATTGTAAGCATCAAGTTAGAAACAATAGTTAATTCAAATAATTCATTCGACATTTAACCTGCGGCCACACGTACTATTATTAGAATAATCTTCAGGGCATTCATTGGATTGATTATAATCACTAGATGTAGTCAGACCAGTAAAACAGATAATTTAATTAATGGATTTATCTGAAGATGATTTGAGTTTACGTGAGCGGAGTTTACTTCTTTTTCTGCTAGTGCATGCAAGAGCCTAACCTTAGAATCCGTATAGGCTCCCGAAGAAAGCATCTGTTTGAATTATATTTCAATGTCAAGAGATTGGATACTCTAATGGTCTAAAGCATCAGCGTCGCTACCGGGGGCAAGGGGGTGCGCCCCCTCAACTCCTCTAAGGACCACTTTTGAGATTCATCCAAATCCGATGAATTTTTGTAGTGGGAGGGTAAGGCTATATCTTAGCCATTTTCAACAATTACAAAATTATAGTATATTTTATCACAGTGATAAGATCGAAATACTAATTAAGATAGTTATACTTGTACTGAGCGGATTGCTCTTAGCAAAAAAAGGCAAAAAACCTTCATATAGGCCTAGAGATATACGTGCAAGCATACTGAGTATAACATTAAAGTTTATGAAATAAGTAGACGCATAGATGAAGCAAGTTTTTCAATTTTGCACGATGACTTAAATCCAATTGAATGGGTTCTGTCTTAGCTATAGCATGCCATGATGTGATCATATGTGTCAAAGTGTAGGCCAACATGATGACAAGAGTTTAATTTTGCGCGCCTATTTTTGAATTGCATTATTAGAGCAGTTATAGATAGACACGTTAAGTTAAGCTTTCGTATACGCTACGGGGGGTGAATACAGTTACCTTTAAATTGTAGTATCTTAGTTGTTCTCTGAAATATCTATCTCTCTGTGCGGAATTTCAATTGACTTTGCGATCCTGGGAAGTTTCAGGTAATGTTGGACATATGCCTAAAATTTTTGTAAAACAAATTATTGCATAATTTGTATAAAAAGCTGGTAAAGCTAATGTTAACGTCAGTTTCCTCACTCGAAAGCGATGTCAGTGAAGGGCGAGCCCAGGATTTGAACCCCGCACATACTGATCCGCGTCCGAATAACCGAAATCCAGCCATATATCAACAGTTAGTTCAGTAGCTACTATACAGTATTGCTTTTCAGTTCAGTATGCTATCAAATGCCATCAATTTGAATACATTATTTACGAAAATGCTTCAGCTTCTTAGGGACTTCGTCCCCCAGACCCCTGATTTCGGCTTACGACTGATTTCAGTTTTTCTGATCCATTAAACTTCTCTCTCCCACTGATCTCAACATCATACTCAACACTGCCCACAACTTCTTCCTTGAGGAACTCTTTTCGAAAACCGAAAATTTTTTGACAACCCCCGATTAATTCCTGTATCCGTCCCTGCATCAGTAATAAGATGTATAAATGATACCAATTACTGCTTAAATAACTTAAAGCAAATTGTATTATTCGTTTAATACTCACTAGAGTACCGCATTTGAAACCGTCAAGAACGGTGCAAACCAGTGGGGGAGGGGTGCTGAAATTCAAGAGAGCGACGGGTAAATAAGTCCGAGAAGCTATAACGAATGAAATTATGGTCTGAAAAAATTGTGTCCACCCAACCCCAAAGTTCTGGCGACGCCAGTGGTCTAAAGGATGATTGGCTCTAGCCCCTGAGCCAGTCTAAGCGGCCTAAAAATGAAATACATGTACATCATCATTCATACCTACCTAAAAGCAAAATATCACTCCACACGCTTTCACGTCTAACTTGTACATTTAGTTCAAGCCTTATTATAAATAACTTAATGTTGTTTATTATTATGTTACCGATACTATTGTAATGCAACACTGGATACAGGGCCTCAAAGAATACCGACTAGCCATATTTTGGAATTTCAGATGCGGATAGCATCGAAGTTGATTTAAATTATAGAGAAATTGAATCTACAGAACTACAATTTAAATTGAATCTTTGAAATACCAAGAACTCATCGACTTAAAAATTTGTTCTCGCATATTATATCGCGTAGGCTTCACAATAGGCCTCGTGCAAACAACTAGAAGTAGTCAACTGAAATTATCGATGTCCAAATAAGGATCAAATTAATCAAATGGAGAGTTCAATGCAGACACCACAAAAAATGTGTAAGATACATGTAATTCATTTATATTACATTTGCTGTATATTTTGTGAGCAAAGATCGTAACAAATACTCAAATATTTTTTATGTTTGATTAAATTTTACATTTATATATTGAATGAACAACAGCGTGTATGAACTTTATTTATACAGCGAAACTTAAAATAAGTGTAAACTATAGAATAAATGAAACGCAAATTTATAAATCGATTTACATGTATATAATAGGCCTACATGTAATCCTCGGCTTTGGTGCATGTCTTCTTTGCTCATCTTTAGATGTTCTGAGCTCATCGAAAGTTAGGTTTAATCTTAGCATGAAGCAGAATCTAGGCTAGGATAACAGCATAGGACTGATGCATGAGGCACAATGTTGCCCGCGCTTCTCTTACTGCATGTGAAAAATTACTCCAGTTCATTGAATTACCTTCATTCTAATGGTTGCAAATCAGGGCTCATAATAAATATTCATAAATTGCAAGGTAGGTAAAAATTGAGTTCCAAGAAGGAAAGGAGTTTAATATTTAAAACGTGATATCTGACGGACAGTAAAGAATGCGGGTCGCTTTACAAGAAGATAGACAAATGACACTGCGCTCAGCATCAGTAGATGAAGACAGCACAGCAGTTTAGAAGCTGTTACTATATTGAGGAAAAAATGGATGGACGGATGAATGAATAGATAGATAGATAGATAGATGGATGGATGGATGGATGGATGGATGGATGACTAGATGAATGGATGGATTAATGGATGGATAGACAGATAGACAGATAGACAGACAGACAGACAGACAGACATATAGATAGATAGGCAGATAGACAGAGAGAGAGAGAGACAAACAGATAGACAGACATTAGGCAGACAGACAGACAGACATTAGGCAGACAGACAGACAGACAGATAGATAGATAGATAGATAGATAGATAGATAGATAGATAGATAGATAGATAGATAGATAGATAGATAGATAGATAGATAGATAGATAGATATATAGATATATAGATAGATATTTAGATAGATAGTTAGACAGATTGATAGACAGGTATACAGATAGATAGATTGATAGAGAGAGAGAGAGAAAGAGAGAGAGAGAGAGAGAGAGAGAGAGAGAGGGAGAATTTATGAAGGTTTCGCAGATAATAAAGTTTTTATCATCATTTATATCACCATTTTATAGTTTGGATCATTTTAAAGTTTATATCATCATTTTGTAGTTTTTAAAAAGTCCTGGAAGTCCAGGAGAGAGTTGGCTCAGATAGACAGTTGATAAATGTATTAAGAAATAGGAAGAAGAGATGGAAGTGGATAGGACACATTCTGAGGGGGAAGGTCTATTAAAAGAGGTCATACAAGGTAGAGTGGAAGGAAAAAGAGGCAGGGGCTGGCCGAGATTAGGTATGTTAGATGATTTAAAGACCCACTCATATGTGGAAATGAAAAGAAAGGCGGAAGACAGAGAAGAGTGGAGGCGTTATGTACCATGGACCTGCCAGTGGGCAGTGCACTAAGAGAGAGAAAGAGAGCAGTTTTTAAAGTGTATGGCTGAATTAATGTGATACCAGTGCACATTATCTTGCCAAGTTTTAAGTGATGAACAATAAGAACTATTAACAGCTTGGAGATTTAATTTAAAGTTTTTATCTACATGTTTAACATGAGAAACCGAAAATGATTTAAAGATCAGAGAAATAAACAATACTAAGCAAGACAACTCTGTGGGCACTCGTACATTCTGCCACATGTAACTAGATTTGCGCAGACTGGTTCCATAGTAGCAGTTAGGCCTACATCTTGTTACCTATAACTCGATAGATCATTGCATTTCGTTGACTGCTGAAAGTAGTTGGCTGCGGTACAGAAAAGCCACGGGTTAGAAGATTGCGATAATTGACGATTTGAGCAAAAGGAAGAAGAAAGTCTCATATATGGAATCACGCTTCGAAAGATGCTTTACAGTGGAACAATTTGAAATAGTAACCAATACAAATTCTTTTTGACCAAACAAAGATCAAATTAACATTAAGGACAGCTTTCTCCCAGATATCTTGATTACTACCAGTCTCTCATAAAAAGAACAATTTGATTTAATATGCACAAATTTCCATAGTTTATATAATGTCCTATACTTTCAATATACATATACATGCATATTAAGAAGATACGTACGCTAAATATTTCAATATTTATGTAAGCTGCATAATAATAATAATAATAGTAGTAGTAATAATAATAATAATAATAATAATAATTATTATTATTATTATTATTATATAATTATTATTATTATTATTATTATTATTATTATGTTTTCATTGGAATAGATACTATAATATTTTTGAATGCTAGGTTTTTAGACACGCTGGAGATCTAACTAAAATCTACTGCTACTTACTCTTCTTTGCTATTGTAGAAAGGGTAGAAAGCTTAATACTAATAGTCGTCTAGCCGTTGTGAAAATGTTATCTGCACTTCAGATCATCAGTACTTCAGATTATAATTATTAAAACTTCAGGTTATCATCAGCACTTCATGTTATCTGCACTTAAACTTATTTGCACTTTTGGTTTTGTTATCAGCGCTCTAGGTTATAAGCTATTATTGATGGTACCTTAAGATTAAAAGCTCTTTATAGATTCGACGACCAAGACGATCAGGTGTTGAGAGGAGAGTTAATAGAGCAGCTTGTAGAAGAGAGAAGCGAAGATGAGGTTGAGAAATATTATGAGCAACATCACGTGACGCATCTCACACCACGCCTACAACAACATCGAAAACAAGCTAACTACACTTCATTCATAGTGGCACTCAATGCTCAATTATTTACAATAGATAGCGTAGCAATTAAACAATAACTTCCAAGTTCAGCGTCTGTGTCAGTCCGTGAAGGTTCTCTCTCTCTTTCTCTCTCCTCTCTCTTTCTCTTCTCTTTCTCTCTCTCTCCCTCTTTCTCTCTCTCTCTCTCTCTCTCTTTCTCTCTCTCCTCTCTTTCTCTCTCTCTCTCTCTCTCTCTCTACCTGTCTAGTGTTCTGCAAATTGGCATATTTAAGGTATTTATTTGGACTCAAAGTCTGCTTTCACATTCCATAGCTCAACCAGTTAATCTTTTCACAAAGGCTATGTATATAATTATTATAGGCAATTTGTTTTTGAAACGACCAGCCATATAATAGTATCATGACTGGTAATCAGTCTTCGAGACTGCTTTACAATTGTCCCTGGCACTTTATTTGTAAAATTGTTTCTATGATTAATCATATCGTTGATATTCGTAGTGGCAATTGACAGCAAGCTCCGGCACATGGATAGCCTTCCTGAGCCCTAGAGGATACAAATTAGTTGTTGACTCACCTGGCGGACTCTAAACCTAGGTCACTTGCTTCCGAGGCGAACACTCTAAACATTTCGCCTTATCCACTCCCAAAATTAAATACTTAATATCAAAGAATTAGTCATACTAATCATATATATATATATATATATATATATATATATATATATATGTGTGTGTGTGTGTGTGTGTGTGTGTGTGTGTGTTTGTATGTGTGTGTGTGTGTGTTCGTAATCGTGTGGTGCTTTGGCGCCTGTTGTGTAGATTCTGCAAGAGACGTCCCTGACATTGCCATAAGTCGAGGAATCGGACGTTACATTCTTATTGATTGAATGATATAAAGTATAGAAATGTGAACTCAAGGAAAATAGTTCCAATATCAATTTCATCCATGGAAAATGAAATTTAAGTGTCTAAATAATGATTATTGCACCAAATAAGTCTGAAATATTATTCAATATTATGTTACCAAATTAGTCTGAAGACGCAAATGTGCACCTAGTACCATGAATTAAAATTGATTGTAAAGAGCTACTTACATAAACTAAAACTTATTTTTTATACGCACAATGTAACAAAATGAAGTAATTGTTAAATGTTTTTATTCGTTAGGCCATCAAGAGAATTTTACGACTATGGAATTTCTCAGAAAAGTGCTACTTCAGAATCTATTCATATTTGTTTTAAAAATCTCTTCTGATTTGTTTCAACATTAAGTAGTAAGTTCCTATGAGAGAATAATTGAGATATTACTGCGGATTAGCGCACTTGGTTTAGTTTATAATAATAATAATAATAATAATAATAATAATAATAATAATAAAGGTTTAACGTCCGTTTCCTCATCCAGGGATGATGTCAGGGACGTCCCCAACAGCACTCATCACTACAGATCAATTCACCCAGACCAATCTGCGAAAGAAATGTGCTGAGAAGTAAGGTCCTAAACGAAAACCAGTCCGGTGATCAAAAAATGGTCAGGGTAGATTGATTATGTCTACGGTGGGAAAAGGCAAGTCTTCAGCTTGCTACAGAATGTTGAAAGAGAAGAACAAGAGCGAAGATTAGCAGATAAAGAGTTCCAGATTGTGGGTGCTGCATAAGAAAAAGAACGTCTGCCCAATGATGTGATAATGTTTGGATCAGAGAGAAGATTGGCATCGGTGGAACGAAGTGAACGTGAGGGACGATAGGGAAGAAGAATTTCAGATAAGTAAGAAGGCTTGCCAAATCGCAGAGTTTTGAAAGTTAATAGAGCTATTTTATAATTTATGCGTTGATGAACAGGGAGCCAGTGAAGTCTGCGAAGTAGAAAAAGAGAGCGAAATTGAAGTCGAGAGGACTTGCAAACAACACGTGCAAGAGAATTTTGGACGTGCTGCAAACGATTGAGAGAAGAATTAGGCAATCCATGTAATAATAAATTACAGTAGTCGAGCTTTGAATGAACTATATAATTAGCAAGGATAGTGCCTGAATTTCTAGTAAGGGATGGACGTATTTGCCTAATCTGATGAATCTGAAAGAAAGAAGCGCGACAAACAGAAGAAATGTGGGATTTAAAGTCAAGGTTTTCATCAAATATGACTCCAAGGTTTTTGGCGGATCGAGAAGGTGAAAGAGCAAGATTCTGAAAATTAACAGAATTATTAGTAATTTTATTTCTTTGCAAAGTAGTGCCAATTAAAAGGTATTCAGTTTTGGAGGGATTAACAGCAAGACAGTTAGCACAAAAGCAGGAATAAACCTTGTCAAGAATGGATGGGAGATGAGCCAGTTTCTGATCGGAATCATGATTAGAAAAGGAAATATACAGTTGAGTGTCGTCTGCATAGAAATGAAAATTTATGGAAGACTGAGCAAGCAAGTAGCTAAGAGGAGTGATATATAAAGAGAAGAGCAATGGAACTAACACTGAATCTTGAGGAACACCGCGTAGGAGGGGTAGTTCAGAAGAGCGATTTTGACCAATAACTACCGATTGTGTGCGACATGAGAGATATGATGTGAGAAGGGAAAAAGCAGAATCAGAAATGCCAAAACAAGATTTAAGCCTATTTATTAGAATGCCATGGTAAATTGTATCGAAGGCAGCAGAGAGATCTAGAAGAACCAAGGCAGAAACCTGTTTACTACTCATGGCCAAGCTAAGATCGTTATGTATACGAAGAAGAGCAGTTTCAGTAGAATGGAGTTTTCTATAGGCAGATTGACAATGAGAGAGAGAAGGGAAAGAATCAAGATGAGTGCATAAACGAGTATAAATTACCTTTTCAAGAAGTTTGGAGATGAAGTTAAGATTGGAAATAGGACGGTAACTGGAAAGATCATCTTTTGATAGAGAAGGCTTTTTTAGCGAAGGAGATACAACTGCTTGTTTGAAGGAGGTTGGGAAGATACCTTCTGAGAGTGAGAGGTTGATTAAGTAAGTAGTAGGAGCAACTACAACATCAATACAGGATTTCAGTAAGCGTGTAGGAATAACATCAAGGTAGCAAGATGAGTCGGTTGAGCGAAAAAAAAATTGCGTATTTCTTCCGGTTTAGCTGGTTCAAAACTAGAAAGTAGTGGTGGCTCAGGCATATTTACAGAAATGTTGTTGTCCATGTAAATAGAGTTGGAGGGTATCGAGCTACAGAGTTTGGCAATTTTGTCATCGAAAAAGTTGAGGAAAGAGGTAGCAAGAGATGATGGTGAGGAGCTAGAGGGGAGTGATTTGGGAATGGTGCGATCAAGCAGAGAATCGAGTGCTCCCCATAATTTCTTGGGGCAATTTTGATTCTGCGAGATTAGATTTTGATAATACAAGCTTTTAGCAGAACTAATCATTTTATTTAATAATTTTCCTTGTTTGAGGTGTTTGGACTTGATGTCTGGATTTTGTAGTTCAGGTGGATTTTTCAGATCCTTCCTGAACTTAGTTTCGAGTTTGGAACGTTCAGATTTTTGTTTAAGGATTTCTTCAGAAATGAATGGTTTCCTAGGGTTTGAGCGGCAATGAATGGTCGTGAGAGGGGCATGTTTGTCTAATATGGAAGAAAGTACGGAACTAAATTGAGCTGAATATTCGGCAATAGTTGAAGACGGATTAGAATACAAAGAAGAGGACACAATATCAGCAGAGAAGGTGTCAATGTTAATAAAAGAGAGTTTTCTATAGTTTTAAGTGTTCTGGAAGGGTGTACATTAACAGTCAAAGGCATTTTACAGAAATTGCACTGTGATCTGATAATGAAGGATCAGAGATTCCATGGTCAAGAAATGGCATGTTATTTCGAGTGATAAGCAGGTCAAGATTGCGACCAGAGGAGTGAGTAGGGGAAGACTTAAAACTATAGATATATGTTGTGTGAGATCAAAGTGTTGATAAAAGGGCAGAAGAATAATGGTCATCAGAATCAAGGTGGATGTTGAAATCACCCATAATTATTAAATCAGTTGCGCGTCAATTATCGAAGTTAAGCTGCACTGACCTCGGTTAGTACTTTGTGGGTGACCACTTTCGAAGACCGAGTGTTGGTAAAAGCTTAGGAAAGAAAAATTCCCAGGGTGATGGAAGGTTATTCTTAAATCCGCGCCGGCTGCAATTGATGCGCCATCAAAAGGCAACGATTACTAATAACCATGGAGGAAGGAGGAAATTGGTCTTAAACAAGCATCTGTGCTTCCTGACCCAGTGAGCCGTAATGTAATTAGATTGAATTAAGCTAATTACTAAATTTACCGTGATATTTATAGAAAGTAACTTTTTAGTAATCAGAAAACAAACGTGCTGGAGAAGTCATTTTTAAAATTCTGAATAAAAGATTCGTTCACAAAGGAAGCCAGCCAAGAGCAACCGTAGACATGTAAGAAATGACTGGAGATCAGATTTTCCTCGATCCATAAGAAATCCAATATTTGTTAATTTGTCCGTCATTGGTTATGGACAAATATTCCGTGTAAAATATTTTCGGTGGCATTCTTTATGATAATATATATTTAGTGCCAGGTTAACGCATTTAGTTGGAGAGATTTAACTTAAAAGCGAAAATCAAATTTCTCTGGATGCCTTAGTAAATGCAACTATGCCGCAATTTATTTATATTAATCTGCAGTTGCTAAAATATTTCGAAGTTGAAAATGTAATGTGCTGAACATATAATATACTTCCTAAATTATGCCTCATGATGTTTCATGAAGGGGACTGTTTCCTATAGAAACATTTAATGCCTTGTCACTGTATTGAATTCTAAATTTCACAAGACAAACCATGAGATCTCCAAGTCTAATGACGAGTTGATTTCTTAGTCTTCTTTCTTCTTCTTGCCTCTCTCTCATTCTCTCCTCTCTTCTTTGCTGACTCATAACTGACACGATTTCTCTTGGTAAAACCTAGCGGAGTATAAATAGACAATTAAAAGCTTTAGCAGCCATTCTTACAAATTGGTATTTCGGTGCTGCAGCATATCGTAATATAACAGTTGTATGTACCACACGATTGAGAAGCACAGAGCAGAAGATGCTCCTAAAAACTTAACAAAAGAGTAATTCATTTGGGTAAACTAGTTATAATGTTTCTTAGCTAACACGATATAAGCTTGAAACTAAGAATGTTATTCCAATGCACTATCGAGAAACAACAACAATTAACTAATATAAGATCCTTAGCAAATAAGTCATATAATTTACCAGTTCGTGTACATGTATGTCTAACCTGCTCCTAAAGGCATTAATAATATATCCATCTTCAAATTTATGTGCTTTCCTTAAAATGTTTTCTATGGTAATGTTTTTAATGTCTAGTTTGATACTGTTTGTACCTGCTGTTTGGCAGCATTGTTATCAAGCTTGTCTGATGAGCAATATGACCTGGAAATTTGCAGGATCGTCTTTGGCAGTAGCCCTACATTTGTGATTTTGATAGAGATTTTCTTCTGTATTAATTTATACCTTTGTATTTATGATAGATATTAACTGACCAGATATATTTACAGCTTTGCATTAATAATAGATTTAATTGGTTACTCGTGCTTCTTCCTAGCCACTACGGAATGGACCAACCTCAGACCACTGCACGTGTCAAAAGAGGCGACTTAACAGCATACAATGATGAAGGCAATGGCACACCACTTCAGAAGCCACATTATCCAAGATAATGGATACATTGAGTTTTGGTAAAGGCTTAGCCTAGAGGATGGGATCAATTTTTCTGTAAACTCTAAGCTCATAGTGTGGCTGAAAGCAGACTATGTGGAAATATGTATCTTGGACCACTTGGCAGAACATGAAAGAGATTAACTAACTAACAAAACTAGTTAGAGGTAATATACCACTTTTCTCTCTCTCTTAGTGCACTGCCTACCAGCAGGTCCATGGTACATAACGCCTCCACTCTTCTCTGTCTTTCGCCTTCCTCTTCATTTCCACATATGAGTGGATCTTTAAATCATCTAACATACCTAATCTCGGCCTGCCCCTGCCTCTTTTTCCTTTTTTACCACTTTATGGAAAGACATTACGAATTTTGGTTGCATCAAATTTCTGTTCCATTTATTTATATCCACCTGTAACAAAAGTTACACGCAGAGTGTCGTAGTGCATACTTACAGTAGAGCTTTAAAGCCGATGCTAATTTACATACTGCAGTAAAGCTCTAAAGCCGATGCTAAAGGCACTTTCATCTCTCGAAAGCGATATAAGTGACGGGAAAGTCAAGGATTGAACCCACACTGATATCTTACCGACATTGCCACTGGCTAGAATGTCGGTTTAACTAGGAGAGGTTTATGCACAGAACTCACCTGTATATTGGACTTGTGGAGACTTGAGAGATCAGGGATACTGCCCGTGTTGTGTCCAGCCCCACTCCTCATTTCTCGGTGTGACTCGAGTTTATATAACATAGGTAACCTCATAACATCATCGTCATCTTCGTGTGACAGGACTCGATTATCTGGAGGCAGCTGACTGCGAGAGCTGCCGTTAGTGACACCATGAGCTGCTGCTGTGTACCAGTCGCTCCTATCTTCAGTGTGACCCCACGCCGTATCGACATGTAAGCCTTCCTGCCTATTCACTGATGACTCCACCCTCAACATGCCTCCATTAGCCGGTCGCAGTTTTTGAGGTTCTGCACGTGAAACAGGAAAAGCATTATTAGCGTCAACAGAACAATTTACTGCGTACAGTATTGTAAGGCTTGGTTATAAGTAAATTACTTCATAACTTTGAGTAAATATAATCTTTAAATGCATTATATTATCTACTGCACTTTTAGTATGTTAGTCTACCTTTTAGGTAGACTAACATACTAAACTAAAAATATGAGTTCGAGTATTCGCAAATGTTACGAGAATAATTTAAGTATAACTCCAAAATGGAAGTCAAGTACCATTGTTTATTTCGACTAAATATGTGAAATACACATACGTCAGAGACTCGAAATTTTAAAATGAAATGGTTTGCCAGTCACTTCGGTCGGATGAAATATGGATTGTGATTTTTGAGTTGCGACGGTAGCATCGAAAATTTGCCCGACAGCAGACCAGTACGTGCAGAGTTCAAATCTAATACTCTCCTAGTCACGGCCTGATTTTGAGACAATATATTGACTTCATAAACTTTGTCTTAGCATTTTTTGTTAGCAATTCATAGCACAAAGAAGCCTTTTTAGAAAATGAAATACCAAATTTATTTATTTTTACTTTTTAATGTTAGATAATTAAACTATTCGTTAGGTTGTTAAGTAATTAGCATGAAGGTTCCGAAGCAATATTTGTACGTTTCTATTACTATGAAACCATGAAGGTTATGATATGCATTATATTCTCACATTATCTCACAAATATTTGTTATTATTTATCAATAATCAGAAATAATCACTACACCGTAGATCGAAATTAAATTTTGGGCCGGGGGGCGGTAGAAAAGTACTTAATATGAGCTCTATTATGCGATCATAACTGGAGAGTCTTTGCACAGAAGGTTAGTGTTACATCTATAGCGTAGAACACGATGACCGGACCATTGATAGCCGCTCTTTTTGCGTTTATATATAGGCCTATGCCTATGTATGAAAATAATGATATCGCTATATCGGGAAAACCTTCATCCTGAAAATCGAATTTATTGATATGCAAAGTACTGGAAGTAATATCCAAAAGCAAAATAAAACAAAATATGTATACATTTCAAACAAACTGTATTTTATTAAATCACTGAACGTACCATTTAAAGTATTACTTTGAGATTCGTTTTCGTTTTTTCTTAGAACAGGTAAAGTTTTTCTTCTAAGCAATCCGTAGTTTTCGTTGGCCAGCTTTTGCTCATTTGTTTCTCCAGCGTTTGTTTGAGCATCGAGCGTGGAAAACACTGACCGTCCCAATGATTGTCGAGCTGTGGCTGGAGAGATAGCGGATGTAGTTAAGTGTGGAGCGGGATGTGGCTGAGATCTATCTGTCCAATCACTGAGATGAGTATTGTACGATGATGGATTGTTTGCTGCAGTTGTATTCCATCTATTCTCACTTGTTTGTTGATCGCTCATGTAAGCATTTTTCTGATTCAAGGAACCCAAGTCACTACCAATGTAGTGGTTGAGTTCCCTGCGAGTAACACCCGCGGGTTCAACAGAATTCGACTGACCATCGAAACCACCTGTTGATAAAACGATCAGGTGACGCAGACGTGTAATCGTTATATACAGTACCTTGCACATAGTCATCTCTACAAATGCTACAATGAGGCCTGAGTGAAAATACAGCCTGAAATGATTGTATCATCTTTGATTAACTACTGCGTCATGACAGGCATCAATGAAAAGACTCCTGCTACTGGTTATGTTCTTCAATTAGGCAGCTACAGATGCTCTGCACTATAATAATATGTTTGCTATGCTGACAAAATTACTAATCGTTAACTACTTGGTAGGAGAAATCAGTAGGCCTATAAGGTTATTCTAAATAATTTTATCAAAGCAATGAACAAATTCATATAAATATATGAATTTGAATCATATGGGCAGTGGCGCAATATAGGAAGCAAGTCCAGATGATAGAATTCAAAATTTCAGCGACGTCATCTTCGAATGACTAAACTGGTGCAGGTCATTGTTTCATCAGGAATCCTTAAATATTGTAAATTTTCTGGTTGAAACCGTTCTTCCTGTGGTGATGGAAGTCTTTAATGTAAATTATAAATGTCATGGAATATACTATCTATAAAATGCGACTAGCTGTTCTACCAAACAATATATTAGGCTACTGGCTACTCTTCCTTTTCTATTCCAGTTTTTAATAGCATACATGGAGCATACAAACCTATCGGTTTACTATCTTTAGTATACATACTGGCAGTCTCTTTGGCTAACCGAGAATCGCTGACAGCTTTGATAGCTACCTGTTCTGATTGCTCGCTCTTCACTCGAGCTGACATCTGCCTGTAACAGCGGAAGACTTTCACTAGGAGCTGTCAACAACGGTTATTAGTTTATGCTACACAATGCGGATTCAGTTAAGGTAACTGAAATTAGTATAATACTAATTTGATTAATTAATTAATTAATTAGTTAAACAATTTAAAAAGCTAAGGTTAACGTCAGTTTCCTCACTCGAAAGCGATGTCAGTGACGGGCGAGCCCAGGATTTGAACGCTGCACATACTGATCCGCGGTCGAGTATCTTACCGACTTCGCCGCTGGCTCCAGCCAATTAATTAAATTCCATGGAGATATACTTTAATATAATTTTCTCATTTATAAAGGTAAATATTGCGATAAAGAGCTTAAGTTTATAGCGTAAAGTTCAAATTTCGTATCTAATAAATCAATAATTAAGCGAAACAATTAAATTTTAAATTTAAAACTGAATTCAAATGCATCACTTGGTAAAAATGTTTGGTTTTACCATAAAGAAATAATCAAAAATTAGTGTAATTTTACTGTAAACAAATAAGCACAAAATGAGACAATGCCGCTCATTAAAGTCCGCTATACGCCATTTTTATTTTTCCTACCCATGATATCTAATTTAGTAGTGTTTATATATGTAATTTTAAAGTATCTAATTAGTCATTTTATTTATTTATTTAGTAGTAATATAAAAATATTGTATTATACTTTATATATATATATATATATATATATAAGGGATTTAAGGGAAGATAAAGTTTTGTATAAAAATGTTGGATGTATGAAGTAAATTAAATGTGCCTATTAGTGATGTAGGCCTCTATAAATCCAAAACTTAAAAATAAACCAAACTAATTTAAAAAGTTATTAGAAAATATGCATTCAAGTCATATGATAATTTCCTTGCCAATGTCAAGGAATTAATTAAGTTCAACCTTAAACACTAGAACCTCATTAATTGACCGGAATCGATTTTCTTTAGTCGATGCGATACATGAATTAGTTAAAAATTTCAGGATAATTTTACTAAGGTAAATGATATATCAATCAAATTATAATAGATCTATTGCATAATACATGCTGACAAATGATGCACATCTCATAGTTAGAGGTATGAGCTATAGGCTACGTTAAGGTGTGGATAGTGTATAGTCATTTGTGAAGGGATTAACTCGCTAATCGAATGTGTGCTCTTTATTGAGCGTAACAAGCAGCATGTGAGTAGGAATATGTACCTTAGACCTGCCGCTTGACAGAATACGAGAGAAAGATATATATATATATATATATATATATATATATATATATATATATATATATATATATGTAAATAATTTTTAATTCAATAACAACAAATTCTAACTCTGAGGTATCAACAGGGGGGATTTAGCGCACTCAGTTAAGCTGCGCGTCAGTTGAACAAAGTAAAGCCACGCTGCACGCGGTTAGTAAATTGTGGGCGACCACTTTGGAAGACCGCGTGTAGACAGCTTTCAAAGTAAACAATCCCCAGGGTGTTGGAGGTTATTCTTAAATCCGCGCCGGCTGCTATTGGAGCGCCAACAAAAGGCAACGATTGCTAATAACCATGGAAAGGAATGGATGAAATAACGAAAACTACGAAAACAGAAACATAAGAAAGGAAACATTGTAAACACATGCGGTATGTCATGTGTGTAACTATACGGAATAAAAAAAACAGTCTTAAAGACTTGATACACATACGTGACTTATTCTAGAGAATTTTCTACCTGGCAATGGCAATCTCAGCCTTTTGTTTGGCAATCTCTGCCGAGTGATGAGCCGCCATTACTGCACTTTGAACTTTGTCCTTGACTTTGTTTGACAGCAGCAGCACGCGCTTACTGCTCTTATCTGTGCGCACGAGTACATTGTTTCTGTATTTCCCTTCTACTCTTGTTCCATCTACTAGTGTTGTCACCCCGTATCCGTTCTTCTTGTTGTTTTGCCATTCTCCTTTAGTGAAAAAACCAATGCAGTTTAATCCTTTTTAAATCTCTGAATTAATCAATGAATATTTTAAAACTCATCAATTATTCTAAGATTTTCAATTTAGTACAGATTTTACAGAGTACAAGTAACAGCGTAGTTTTTCGTGCAGAGTACATTACGCTTACGTCTGTCTGATATACTATAACAACCGCATAGTCTCAGAGTGTATTTGTTGTTACACCAAGCGGATGTTAAACTAAGCTCTATATGTGCCTATTAATATAATTATTACAGTAGCATTGCTATCCCAATCCCGACCTTAGTTAAACTGTGATTCAAGGGAAGATAATAATTTAAAATATTAGCATTGCTACATGAAATCTGAAACGGATACAAAAATATTCCATTTGTCTTAGAGATATTTTAAGCCACTATTTATTTTTATCAGTATCTACACGTAAACAATAACAACTTGCCTTCATATCTCACACCGTCAGACCTCGTACACACGCCGAACCCTGACCTCTTGTCTCCCTTCCATTCACCCCAGTAGACCTCGAACACGCTACTCTGGAAGGAGAGATCTTGCTGACTGACGAAGCTCTGAGCGTCGTCCTCACTGGACGGGTGGTTGTAGGCGATACTCGTGGCCGCGGACTCTGTGCTCGTGTGACTGACGCTGCTCGACGTGCTCCTCACTGAACCACCGGGGCGACGAGTGGACGCCGAGCGGTCCCTCTGCTGTCACATCATTAATACTTGTCTCTCTAAAACTTCTAGCTATTAAATCAATACTTATCTCTCTACTGCTTCTAGCTATTAAATCAATACTTATCTCTCTACTACTTCTAGCTATTAAATCAATACTTATCTCTCTACTACTTCTAGCTATTAAATCAATACTTATCTCTCTACTACTTCTAGCCATTAAATCAATACTTAACTCTCTACTACTTCTAGCTATTAAATCAATACTTATCTCTCTACTACTTCTAGCTATTAAATCAATACTTATCTCTCTACTACTTCTAGCTATTAAATCAATACTTATCTCTCTACTACTTCTAGCTATTAAATCAATACTTATCTCTCTACTACTTCTAGCTATTAAATCAATACTTATCTCTCTACTACTTCTAGCTAATAAATCAATACTTGTCTTTCTACTACTTCTAGCTGTTAAATCAACACTTATCTCTCTACTACTTCTAGCTATTAAATCAATACTTATCTCTCTACTACTTCTAGCTAATAAATCAATACTTGTCTTTCTACTACTTCTAGCTGTTAAATCAATACTTATCTCTCTACTACTTCAAGCTATTAAATCAATATTTATCTCTCTACTACTTCTAGCTAATAAATCAATACTTATCTCTCTACTACTTCTAGCTATTAAATCAATACTTATCTCTCTTCTACTTCTAGCTATTAAATCACTAGTTATCAAACTTTAAACTTTGTTGTCCGAAATTAGAAAGCCTTTCTTGTCATGTCATCACTAGGATCAAAATATCCCAATGTAAAATTCTTGTTTAGTACAACCCGATGATTGCTCCATATCTCTCTCTTTCTTTTTTAAGTTGATATGACATTTCCTGGGCCCGCCCGTCACTGACATCGCTTTCTAGTGAGGAATCTGACGTTAACTTTAGCTTTACCAGCTTTACTTTAATTCAACTACCTGATAATAAATCTAATCCTGATTTATCTTTATAAATTCTATTAGAATGTAAGATTTTAACTAAATTTATCCTATCAGCTTTAACTTGAAGAGCAGCTTTTCATACCAATTGCAGAAACCAATTGCATTCAAAGAATAATTAATAATATTTGAGAATAATTCTACCAATAAGTCTCCTGTACTTCGTTGTCGAATCATCTTGAGAGCTTTGCGTAGACTAGATCGGCCCTGTCTGTCAGATGAGAGAGAAGAGAGATTGTCTGCTGTTAGGCCGCTATGAGCTACCAGAACAAAGCCTCCTCGAGACTCTACCAGTCTGTGCAAAGCATTAGACTTTTAATTGTAAAGTATAGAGATGCATTTGTATGATATAATGTTTTAAACATTAACAATTAGAGAATTAGTTTCAACAAAAGAGCCGGGCAATTTATGATTTGCGATGATACTTTTATCGTACCTTACATATCTTATGTTTTATATATTTTGATAATAGTAAGCCTATTAATCTAGAAAAGGAGAGTTTGATCAATTTCAGAACTTGATTAAGATATCAGCTATCATTCACCGATACTTGGACAAATAATTAATACATCAAGTGCAGACGTCTCTAATAATAATAATAATAATATTTTTTCCGGCAGGAGCCAGTGGCGATGTCAGTAAGATATTCGACCGCGGATCAGTATGTGCGAGGTTCAAATCTTGGGCTCGCCCGTCACTGACATCGCTTTCGAGTGATGTAACTGTCGTTAATAGTAGCTTTTTTACTCTTGTTACTATTATTGAACGAATATATTACTAAAAGATCTGTATGTGCGGGTTCAAATCCCGGGTTCGCCAGTCGCATCGCTTTCGAGTGAGGAAACTGACGTTAGCATAACTTACCAGCTTTTAAAAAATACTTAATAATATCCAAATAGTACAACACACAAGAGGTTATGCAAAACCATTCAATTCAATTCAGTTCAATTTAATTTTAGTAAGATTTTAATTATTATTATTTTAATTATTATTTTATTTTAATAACTGTATATTCTCAATGAACTACATTTCTTATTTGGGCACTTTCTGTGTGGATATTTGAGTCTAGTTTTGAATAAACATAGTTCTCACTTTCGTTGCTGTTAGATAGATTTACCTGCGATCTCTTTCTCTCAGCAAATTGTCTTGATCACGATTTGATGAATTGAGAAGAGCTGAGTTTTCGACAAGAGCTGATGCTTTGTAGCGCACTGCCAGGTCATAAGACACACTCTCTCTTCCCCCGTACCCGTGTCTAACACCTCGCAACCACTGACCTTTATAAGTCCCTGCACAGGACATCAAAAATGCCTAGCCTTTAGCATCGATGTTAGGTATGATGAAATCATGGGGAGCGGCGCTACACAGTTTCTCGCTCTCTCTTGCTCTCTCTCTCTCTCTCTCTCTCCTTATTATCCCGCCAAGTGGCACATCCAAAGCACATACTACTACTCAAATGCTACTATCACATTCCATAATGTGCCCTACATTTGATTAAAGGATTAATCCTTTCACAAAAGGCTACGCCTTCCCACATTTTAATTTAACGTATAACTTGGGAACAATGTGGCTTCTGAGGTAGTTTCCCATTTCCTTCCTCGGTTCATGTTTAGTCGTCTCTTACGACACGTGCAGTTAACGGTCGTTCTCTTCTTCAGTGGCCCGGACACAACAAGCGTGACACAGTTTTTATTGCTTTATATATCATTTCAATTACTTATTTTATTTATCCATACCAACGTCCGAAAGGGCATTCGGTTGGTGAGCGCCTAGACTCCAGGAATTGCTACAAAAATTTAAACGAATGGAAAAGTCTCAAATAGGGGATTGGCTAGTGGTGTGATGTAGGTCAGAGAGGATTTTAGGCAGTTTATTTGTATCCCGACCCTGGTTAAACTGGGATTAAATTAAATTAAATTAAATTCTACTAAATTCATCCTATAAAAGTTACTGAAACAACCTAGTAAGCGCATATTAAGAGCATTTAACAAAACAGTTGCAACTGTTAAGTATCTGTGCATATTGGAAAACTGATTTTGTAGCACACTTAACTGATAATGGGAAGTCACGCGTTACCACTGACAGCTCGTCTCTCGTGGAATCTTATGGCACAGAAGCCGATTTCAAAAATGCATGCCCCGTTTGCTTTGCCTTAATTATTATGGCAAACCCCAGTACTTCATTCAAACTTCATTGACCGCAATGTAGCAAGCAATGTAGCAAGCCTCAGTCTGCTCAAACCATAACAAATAAGTTCATTTACAAGTCGCTGATTAATGCTCAGGCTGTACTTTTGTGCTCAGTGAGGAAAGGAAGAATTTATAAAGGATTTTGAAAATATTTGTAGAAATATTTTATACGTACAGGCGCGGATCCAGAGGGGGGCCAGGGGCCCCGGGCCTCCCGCTAGGCCAGCCGATAAATTTTTTAACACAATTTGTATGTGTAAATAAATAAGAGAAGTGGCTAAAGAAAGGAGAGGGAGGGGAATGTGGGGAAACTCAGTACTCTACTATAGCTCGATGTTTTCAAATATTGATCCCGCTAGGGGGCCAATATTTGATATACTAGGGGCCCTATATAATGGAAGGGGGGACGAAAATGTTGATCGTTTCACTAGCTCTCAATTTCCACTTTAACCACTGTACAAAAGTAAAACAGGTGTAAGTAAAAATGTGAACTTTGTCCTGGAGCAGTAGCGCAATCAGCATTGGCTGGGAGGGTCTTACGCCCTCCCCCCACAGCCCAAATTAAGTCACTTTGCAATTCGTCCAGGTCCGCTGAATATTTTTAGAGGTACAAAAATTTACCTATACTTTTTTCCAAAACAAATGTAGGATTTTAGATATTTTAGGTTCTTTCCCTGACTTTAATGCAGGTAGGAGTGCGGGGGGAAAGATAAGGGGATACACTCACTGTAGGAGCCGAGCACAGTAGTGAAAAAATTTGAGCCCTCGCCATATTTTTCTGGTTGCGTCACATGTTCCGGAGATGGCATGGCGTAAGCAAATAAACGTGTACACTGTCCAAAAAGTTTGCCCCTTAGAAATTTTTGGATCCTCCACTGTATACTATTTTCCACACACTAAGATAAAACATAAAAATTAGGTATTTAGAAATACTGAAAATATTAAATTAAACAGTATTTTAGTATAGTTTAAAATATACTTTTATTCCAGTTCAACTTGTAGGCCCATCGAGTTCTTTTTAATGAACATAAAGGCAGACTATGCAGAGGAATATGTACTTTCGAGGCTTATGATATATCTTATATATATATATAATATATATATATATATATATATATATATATATATATATATATATATATATATGTTGTACTCGAGTGTGGTTGGACCACTGCAGAATAGGGCAACCGCAAACAATCTGCCGCGTGTACGTACGAGGCGACTAAGGCAGGAGCTGAGGATGGCAAGAGGGGACCCGCCTCACCACGAAATATTTTCCTCCAGGATTAAATGGTAATTAATCCATCTAACTGAGGAAGGCAACGGGAAACCACCTCAGAAGCCATTTTTTCCCCAAGCTATAGGCTACATAAGGTATGGATAAGGCTTAGACATTTTGAAGGGATTAACTTGTTGATCTAAGAAGTGCTCTTATGGAGCGAGAAAACAGACTTAGAGTATGAATATGTACCTTGAACCTGCCACTTGGCAGTGCACTGAAGAAAAAAAATATAGTATATATATATATATATATATATATATATATATATATATATATATATATATATATATATATACAGTGTATATATATATATATATATTATATATACAATATATTTATGCAGTATATATATATATACAGATTCATACACACACTATATATATATATATATATATATATATATATATAACATCCTCTGGCCGGTCTCGTACACTTTCATGTATAATTCTACAAGTTTCAGTAATGCATCTCCCTCAATCATTTTCAGAAACTCTACTGCTATGTTATCTATCCCCGCTGTTTTTTCATTTTTCATATTTTTAATAGCCTGAAGATTTTCTTCTTTCATTATATCTGGTCCCTTTTCATCATTCCCAGCCGTGGCATCTTCTTCTAGTTCATAATCAATTACTTTTGATTTTTGCATCTTCGTTAAACAAATCCTCAATAGATTCTTTGAATTCTTTCTACCTTTCTTTTAAATCACTCATCTTTGTCTCCTGCTCACCATCCGTGCTGTTTATTCTAAAGTTCTTTGTTCCTTATCTCTATTCTGTTTTTTTAATCATTTTTGATCTTCCTTGTACAACAGATCAGATCATATGTCCTCTTTTATCGTATTCTGTTAGCTCTATATCTATATCTATTGCTTATGTTGGTCATAAATATTCTAATTATATGTGACTACATCACATAATAAATTGAAGGTGGCCAATTAGCTCTTTCGTTCCGGGTCAAATAATTTGAATTGATTACAGAACAAACTAATAAATCGGATTAATAGCAGTACAGGTTACAGAAAATAAAGATAATATAAAGGCATCATAGAGGCACCCACCTCCATCAGCATAAGTCTCGACGCCATATCCGTCCTGCAGGCCGGATGTCCACGTCCCTTCATACATCGCCCCTGACGTGGTACTCTGTCTCACCCCGTACCTGCCCTTAAAGCCCTGAGTCCACTCACCGCGGTACAGCCACAGGGCCTCGCATTCAACTCCCAGTCCGTGCCGCCTTCAGATCAATTAGAATACGAATTGGAATACTGTCAACTGATAGCTAAATCTATCAACCTTAAGTAGTTGCAGTTAAGAGGTCAATATCAATATTTAGTTTCAGAACTAGCTGAAGGTCGAGTTGGTAGCACATTTGACAGCCTGAAAGATAAGGTTCGAAACCACCGCACAGGCCGTTATAGTACATATAAGTATGGAAACAAGCACCGAACTTAGTTCTATAGCTCACTTCTGATCTTCCAATTGGATCATTTGGTCGTACGTTTGCGCAGATAATAATCGCATGCATGTTTTTGCAAAGTTTCCTTTCTTAGTTGCTCTTTTTGTTGTTTTTGTTATTTCCTCTTTCCTCTCCATAGCTATTAATAATCGTTGCCTTTTGTAAGTGCTTCGATTGCAGCTGGCACAGATTTAAGTATAACCTTCCCACATCCTCGGGATTTTTTTCATTCGAACTGGGTAAAATTTTTCTAACCTGACGTTTAAGTTGACTATTGCGTAATTCATCAGCAGAGCCTATACAACCAACTACATTAGAAAGAAATGAAGATACTGATACTGGGCTAAAATACTTAAATAAATGGCATCAAAATTTACACCACCAGACTATAACTTTAATCTGAAATTGCGTTACCAATAAATAAAAACTAAATATACTAATAGTAAATCTACTTTTTGAATAATGTGCATTACGCCTATATATGGACCTTCTAGATATAAAAAAAAAAATTTCAAAGAATTCATGTTGGTACTTTAACATAGGTCCACTAATATGTATTAGTATGTCCAATAATATGTTATAATATGTGGTATAGTAGGACCATTGATGTGATCTATGATATTTAGTTTTAAGTATTTAGGCTACCTAAAATTTTAAGATGATAAAATCATGAATATGGTCATGCAGATGACTATAATTGTAAGGTTTAAATCCAGTGCTCGCCGATCACTTCATACATTCGAGACAATAAACAGAAATTACATTTTGCATTCAGCTTTTGCTGATCATCTGAAATATTGCTCCTAATTGCATTGGAACAGTGGCATTGGAATATCATTCAGAGTTTCGTCATACCATTTTGGGGTCTAATAAATGAAGAAATTAATAATAATTATTATTAATTGGGCTACTAAATTTAGAATAATTACTTTAAAAGCTACGCAATCAACACTAGATTACTAGGCAGAACAGAAATTAAATTATACGCCTATTATAACTCACAATGTTAAATATATACTAGTTTAAAAATGGATTCATAAGGTACATGTACAATGCATGTATGTCAACTGTGGAAGTAGCCTACCTTCCCTGTAGCCATTGTCCTTCATAGTAATTACCATTGTGCCACGTATACACGCCGCTAGTTTCAAAACCATACTGCCAGGCTCCGGCATACTGTCCGAGACCGTTAGGCCCCGTGCACACCCCGAACCCATGTGACATCCCATCCACCCAGCTCCCCGTGTAGCATCCCCCATCGTCAAAACTGAACTGACCACCCTGAGCTACTCCTGTAGTGCTTGACATAGCTACAGTTATTTCTCAATAAAAACTCATCCACATGTACATATCATGCTTACACTTTTGCATATCCGAGCCTGAAACGAACGACCTACAGTTTAATAAGTCATCTCTGAAAATAAGCATTGCAGTAAATTAAATGTCGTTCGGGTTCCACTTGTGCATTGATACCAGTGGAACCCCACCTGTAATTAATTTGTATCTCTTCAAGTTTCCAAAAAATTGCTTCAATTTTGATTATTTCTCTTTCCCTTAAATAGGTGTACTCCAGATGGATTGAGTTCACGACAACTTGTTCCAAATGCTTCTCTCCAATTATTTGCATAAGAGCATTTAATGGAGACACCTCGAGAGTGAAAATACTCCCGGCTATAGAGGCTTAGAGACTGCCGGTGAGAAGATGTAACTATACCCTGCTCCACTGGTCTCTTTTCTCTCTTAGTTCACTGCCTACTGGCAGGTCCATGGTATATAACGCCTCCACTCTTCTCTGTCTTCCGCCTTCCTCTTCATTTCCATGTATGAGTGGGTCTTTAAATCATCTAACATACCTAATCTCGGCCTGCCTCTGCCTCTTTTTCTTTTCATTCCACCTTCTATGACCTCTTTTAATAGACCTTCCCCCCTAAGAATGTGTTCTATCCATCTCTTCTTCCTATTTCTTAATACATTTATCAACTGTCTATCTGTGCCAACTCTCTCCAGGACTTCCTCATTTGTAACCTTTTGAGTCCAGCTAATCCTCTCCATTCTTCTCCAAATCCACATTTCCAATGCCTCCAGTTTCCTATATTTTCCTTCTTAAGGTCCATGTCTCACATCCATAAATAGCGTGGTCCAAACCAAAGTTTTCACTATCTTTTTCTTTGTGTCTTTCTTTAGACTTTTTGTTAATAGTTCTTTTCTACTACCAAAGGCCGCTTTTGCTTGTGCAATCCTACTGCATATTTCCGTCTCACATTTCCCATCATCGGTTATAGTATGACCCAAATATTTGAAACTCTTTACCTGTTCCAATTCGTACCATTTATTGTGATATTAACTTCACCTTTATTATTGGACACTCTCATAACCTTGGTCTTTTTGATTTAATCTTCATGCCATATCTCAAAGCGTATCATTCAGCCTATCCATTATCTTCTGCAGTCCAATCTCGCTGCCCGCTACCATTCCCTGGTCATCTGCAAATCGTACATCTTGTAACAAAGTCCCTCCTACTTTTATTCCTTCTTCCAAGTCTTCATGGCTTCCTCCATCATCGCCTCAGCATAAATGTTAAACAGCAGCGGCGAAATGCTACAACCTTGTCTTACTCCACGTCCTATTTCGCCTTCTTCTAAGTATTCTTGTTGGATATTGATTACTGCTCTTTGATTCATGTGCAAGTTCAAAATTAGTCTTCTATCTCTCCAGTCAATTCCTATTCTTTTTAAGATATTCATCATCGTTATCCAATCAATCCTATCAAAGGCCTTCTCAAAATCTACAAAGCATACAAAAACGCTCCATGGTAGACAAAGGATAAATCTTTCACACTACTTATAAACAATGAGCAACAGAAACCAAATCTCTTAAATGTGATTATTAAGTGAATACTTGGGAGAGAATTAGGGAATCTAAGTTTCTTATTAAAATTGAGTGCGCGAAAAATTAAGAAGGCACGAGACACCACCTCAGAAGCCACATTTTTACAAGTTATCGGCTACATAAAGTATAGATAAAGCAAAGCCATTTGTGAAGGACTTAACTTGTTCATCGATGGCTCTTTATGGAGCAAGAAAGTATGAAAATGTACCTTGGACATGCCACCAAGCAGCACACGAGAGGAACAGAGGAACAGAGTGATAGAGAGAGAGAGAGAGAGAGAGGGAGAGAAAGAGAGCTCAATCGCGCTCGGAGGACTTCACCGTAAAATTTTACTAATAATATCTAGATAGACTAAGAGACTTATAAACGCTCCATAGATTCAAAACGGCAGCCGATTAAGAAACATCAGAAATAAAATTATTAAATGTGTTACAAAGCTTCGCATATCAAGTAGGAACATATAGGTGTACTTATTTTGGAAATTGCCTGTTTGGTTTACATTTGACTACGGCGATATTTGAGTCTTTTGAATTTTATTATGTCACTCCATGCTTTTTCTTGTGTTCTGTCATATAGGTCCGAATTGTTAATTATGTGTGGATATTTTATATTTAATATAATTCTCAATAGTTTTCTTTGAAATATATCTATATTACTTTCCATGCTTTTAGTTATTATCCATATTTCACTATTATATATAAAGATAGGTTTGATATATATATATATATATATATATAAACAAATATTTTTATTTTTATCTTCAAACTAATTTTTTTATTTCTTAGTTTAGATTTAGATTTATTAAATGCCATCGTTGTTAATTTTTCCTTTGATTTAAATCTTTTTCTGATTCTAGCATACTACCTAAGTATTTAGTATTTAGCATTGCATATCATCTATTGTGTTTGGTATAATTATTTTTCTGTTTTATCTTTATTTATCTGTAAATATCTCCTTTTTAATTACCTTTTTAAAATTAATTACCAATTATTAATTAAAACGGAAGTGAGTATTGTTGAGTGAAAGTGGCTCATACTAAGAGAGAATGGCCTGCAGAAAGAGGTAGTTGAAGGAAGAATGGAAGAAAGAAAGGTTAGAGGAAGACCGAGACTTGGGATGTTGGATGGTTTGATAACTAATTCATATATTGATATGAAGAGAAAGGCAGATGATAGAAATATGCGTGTGGAGGAGTTATATGCCATGGACCTGCCAATAGGCAGTGCACTAAGAGAGAGAGAGTTTTTTTGACTCTCTGTGAGCTTTAACAACCAAAAGGAAACTGAGAGAGAAGGAGCAAAAGACGAGAGTAGGCCCAGAGACAAGGAAGGAGAAATAACAAGACTGAAAAACTAGAGAGAGAGAGAGAGAGAGAGAAAGAGAGAGAGGAGAGAGAGAGAGAGCAGGAAAAAGTGTGCAAGAGCCGGTATAATGTACCAAAGCTGCCTAGCTCAGCTATCAAAGCCTAGAACCATTAGTCAATATTAGAACCGAAAAGCCACTTGCATGTAGAGCTAGCTATGATTATCAAGCTAAGTTAGCACTTAGCTTCTTTCAACATCACAACATTGAAAATCAATGTTGTTAATATGTATATATGACCTACTTAAATATGAATACAGTGTACTACTCCGTATAAACTTTAGTCATCGATACAAAAAAGCAATGTCATCTTCTCATCCATACTTGTAATAATTACGCATATTATGACACTTGCTTCAATGAGGAAGAAAAACTTTAACCCTGCATCAATTCATTTTGCTACATCGTTTTGAAACCGAATTGACGTAGACTTTAAATTATATACTTTAAATATAATAGACTAGTTAGTTACATTCTGATACAATTAATAGAATTGTACATGTTTTCTACATGTAGGCCTACGTGTGTAGATGGAATTAAAAAGAAGTCCCAAGCAATTACTACAAGTAGAGCAGTGACTTCGGTTTTGCTCACAGTATTAATAGATGATTTCGATTAGCAAGAGCTTCTACTTGCACTTAAAGGTCAGAAAACTTTGAAATTCTTTGGTGTTGAAAGTAGAATAAATACATAGTGGTCTATGGGCCCTATTTATAGATCCTTCGAAGATATTTTTTCAATTAAGTCAACATGTAAATATAGAACAATTATTAAGTAGGCCTACATGTACGTATCATCTTAAATAATGAACATGATTTATAACAAACTGTAAGAGTAGCCTAACTAAAATTCATAGCAGCTAATGTTACTCGCAGACTTTGAAAGTCGATAAATAGGCCTAAGTAAATTGTTCAATATATGAATGACGTAATGCCGGTATTATGACTCGAGTTAACCTCTGTAAGAAATTTACTTACGGTAAGGAATAATTCTCATTTACATTTCTTTCGGAACTTCTTACAGTAGATACCGTTAACTGCTACGAACTGCACAGTTCAGCAATCCGCCGAGCAAAGCTCTATAGATGATCAATTACTGCCTGACCTGCACGGTAAATAGGTAGTTACCGTGCAGAATGTCTTAATAGCGTAGGGGTAGCGTCATGAAACTTTAAATGACAAATCCTGAGGTGAATTGAACCCTCGTGGGTTCAAATCCCGGCCGCGCTGATCTGAGAGTAAAATCTAGGACATTCACCTGACTGGCTATATGGAAAATGGTATAAATTGCCTAACGGGTTAAACTTGTGGTATTAAAAGTGATAGTTATCGACATGGTTGATCATATAATGCGTGTTTACTTTACATTGTTACAAAGGTCTTATTCTGGTGCATGACTGAAAGGCTGCAGGTTGCAGACTTATATAAAAACTCCTAGTGATATTGACCGAGTAACCTTTATATATTGTTTTAAATGAATTTCACTTGCATTTCTATTCAATTAAATCATGAACGCCTTGAGAAGCAGTGCTCTAACGCGCATTAATATCTCGAAAATGATGAAGAATAGCCGACTTTACGGCTTTCGGTTATAAAGGACATAATGTGAATGTATTTGCTACAACTTTCTGCACTAATTATGAGGAATTGAACTTCAATTTTTGTTGTTTAATAAAGTTTTTGGATTTCTCAGATAAACTGTTAGTTACAATAATGAAAAGTACTTTCCGCTCAAGATAATGTTATAGAAAATGTAAGCTCCCTTTGACCCTTTATCATATCCGCCGGTTCTACGCCTCAAATATGAAAGCAATAAGACCATCAAATAATTCTTTACAAAACCAGTTTTAGGCTTGGTTCCTAGTAGCATAAGGATACCAAGATCGTCTTTTCTGTAAGCTACTAAGCTTGCTCCAAAACTTAACTATCAAACTACCGCACATACATGTACTTCTACATACAAATATATATATATATATATATATATATATATATATATACACTTATATATATATATATATATATATATATATACACAGGGTGAGTAAAAGAAATGATAACACCTGCAAAAAATTTGAATATCTCAGGCTATTTTTAATATTTTCAAATAAAACTTTCACCAATTACTAAAGGACCAATTTCTGATGGGGTGGCCAATTTTCATCCATTTTGGTACACAGATTGGCCAGTTATACTAGTTTCAGCAGAGCAACCCCCCCCATTTTTAACTAAAATAGCGTAAAGCACTTCCTGCAGTTCTGTCTTGTTTTTAGGCTTCGGCTGGTGTTTCTGATAGAGATACAGCATTGTTCCACAGACATAGTAATCCAAAGGATTTAGATCGGAAGAGTTTGGAGGCCATTTATTCTTCTTAATGAAATCCGGGTTTCTCTCGCTGATCCATTCCTGTGCATGACGAAATGCATGAGCCGGAGCACCATTCTGCTGAATGATGAAACCATTTGGTAGAAGAGCATAGCAATCATCAAGCAGCTCCGGAAGCAAAGTATTGACGTAATACTGAGAGTTCACCCTTACTTTCTCGTCAATGAAGTGCAATCTGCCCTTACTGTTGCAGCAAACGCCATTTTAGGTAAAAAATGGGGGGTTGCTCTGCTGAAACTTGTATAACTAGCCCATCTATGACTTAAAATGGATGAAAATTGGTCACCCCATCAGAAATTAGTCCTTTAGTAATTGATAAAAGTTTTATTGAAAAATATTACCAATAGCCTGAGATATTCAAATTTTTTGCAGGTGTTATCATTTTTTGATTCACCCTGTATATATATATATATATATATATATATATATATATATATATATATATATATATATATATATATATATATAATTATATTAAATATTATATATATTTATATTATATATAATTATATATATAATATATAATATATATATATATATATAATATGTTATATGTATACATATATACACAGTATATAAATCGCTGTATACAAAGATATCCCTAAGTGGAGTCAAGATCACTAAAGAATAAACAAGAAGTAGACAGCACTAACCGCAGGAGAAGCCATGATAAAATCATGCAGTAACCTGGCAGGCCAGGGAGAGTATAGATAAACAACCTCAGAATTAAGCAACCTTTTCCTAAGCTATAGTTGCTTAAGCATACAGTGACGGAGCTAGAATTTGAGGCCCCTCTCTAGGAGATTCTTGAAGGGGCTCTTTGGAATTTTACAATTTTGAATTTTATGATGAGTTGTCACATGTCATGGAGCTTCTTTTAAATTGCTTGCATCTGACTCAAGGAGTCAAGGCGGTAATTAGAGAGGGCCAAAGACCCCCAGACCCCTACTGAAAATGGACCCCCGCCAGAGAGTAAATTTTTTCGAGATATGAAAGTAACTTTTTCCACAATAAAACGTTCTGTCGGATCATTCGGGTCCGCCCTGGATCGGAATGCATGAGGACTGCTAGCTACGGCATATGTAGGCCTATGGATGTGATAAATATACTGTATATATATATATATATATATATATATATATATATATATATATATATATACAGACTGCGTCAAAAAACTTGACCCTCTACAGAAACTTTTCTATAACTTTGGTATCTGATGTCTCTTTATCATGCAAATTTTAGCGATAATACATGATCCAATTCTACACACATGCTGAAAATTTCAAGCAATTTTTCAACCACAATTCGAGTTACTGATCTTTTTGGGCCATGCCCCTACCTCTTATAGGTTCTCCAACCAGTTTGTCACCTAATACTCCTGATTAGAGCCCTTCATTGATTCTTTGTTTTGGTAGTAGCAATCCTGCGAACCGATGCGGCAGAAACCCATAGTACTTGAGATAGGCTTATCTGAGGTGTATTACGACCAGTGATAATTCCGTTAATGGTAATAGAAATGTGAACGTAAATTATTGACATCCGTTAACGATAACGGAAATTAACAATAGAAATTACTTTAAAAATAGAAATTGATTAGAAATAGAAATTTCTGCGTCCTGAATAGAATAGTAACTTGAACGTAAATTTTCTAAGAACGGAAATTGTGATAAAATATTAGATTTTTTAAATGATTATTTTTAACGATTTTAAAAATCTCAGTATCACATGTATTAAAGAAGAAGAAGACAACTTGCGTTCTTGATTCATGATCTTTTATGTTTCCGGGGATTGTTTAAAGATCTTCATTTTTTGAGCTTTGCTGCAAACTTGTGGGGTGTCGGATCTATTTTAATCGTGAGTTGCAGGATTAAGATGAGTTTAACTATGGCCAAAATTCGCTGGGAGAAAGAAAGAAAGCGTAATATGGGAGTATTTCAAATACTACCGTGCAAAGGGAAAATCCAGCTGTCATATAATTGATCGCAGGAATGGTAAAGAGTGTGGGGCATTATTGGTCGGCAGTAATGCCACAAATCTTATGGCTCACATAAGGCGTGTGCATGAAAACGTATACAAAGAAATTTCACAAAGGAAGGAAGAACAAAAGCAAATCTAACGCCAGCAGCTTCTTCATCACTAGATTCTTCACTAGGACAATTGAATGCTTTATGCCTAATGTCACTAGCAGCAATTGTACTGATGCTTTGCTCTTTTGGAAAGACCATAGAGCAGTGTAACAAACATATATTAGCAGACATAGCTGAAGACTTGGTAACGGCACCGGCGTTCCAAGCCTACGCAGAAAGAATTTTCTCGCTATGTCGCTTGCTAACAGCCGGTAGTCGGAACAGCTTCAGAAAAATCTGGAAATGCGAGTTTTCCTTAATCTTAACAGAAATTGGCTATGAAAATATCTGGTGAACTGCATATTGCTTTTATTCAATTTCAAATTTAACTTCTTATATAATTCTTTTTTAACAAATCTAAAACCAATCTGACTTGCAACCTCCAACAGACTTAATATTTTGTCATTCCTGGTTACCGAACTATTGTTCAGCTGCTGATATTTAAATTGCAGTTGATTAATTGAAAAATTTAAATGTAGACAGTAATAGAAATAGTTAAAAACATAAAATAGAAATAGAAATTATTTCCATAACAGAATAGTAATAGAAATTGGATATTATTAGAGAACTGAAATTAGAATAACAATAGAAATTTTAAGTTATTTATGAACTGAAATTAGAATAGTAATGGAAATTACGATCATTGAATAGAATAGTAATAGAAATCTGAAATTAATTTGTGAACTGAAATAACGCTGATAACGACGTGTATTACGACTCTTCTAGGCTCTCCTTCCTGAGAACCAATTAGTACCTCAAAAGCAGCAATATTAGCAAGAATTCTGGCACTTTTGGGCCAGCTACTGCCGGCCTTTCTACCAGTTGCTCTCTCTCTCTCTCTCTCTCTCTCTCTCTCTGCAATCTTCCGACAAATACTCTTTAATAGTTGACAAGGACCATCCTTTCAGCGGATATGCTTGCTTTATTCTTTTCATCCCGTAATCTTGCTCATGGATTATTTGTATCAGCAAGCATATCCGCTGAATGTCTCAATAGCGTAGGGGTGACGTCATGAAATTTTAAATGACAAAGCCTGAGGTGAATTGAAACCTCGTGGGTTCGAATCCCGGCCTCGCTGATCTGAGAGTAAAATCACGGACATTCACTGGACTGGTTATACGGAAAATGGTCTAAATTGCCGAACGGATTAAACATGTGGTTTTAAAAAGTGATAGATATCAACATAGTTGATTATTCACTATAATGCGAGTTTACTTTTTTTTACAACTTATAGTCACTTTTAGTGATAAACAGCTTAGAGAATCTATAATGAAGAGGTAGGGGCATGGCGCAAATTGATCTGTAACTCGAAATGTGGTGCATGTATTTACATATATTTTTCAGCATATATGTAGAATTGGACCACGAATAATCGCTTCAATTTATGTGATAAGGAGACATCAGATACCAAAGTTCTAGAAAATTTTATGTAGAAAATCTATAAAAGGTTTGGGCATAGCGCAAAAAGATCTGTAACTCGAATTTCCGTGCATATATTTCCATTACCTTTTCAGCATAGGTGTACAATTGGACCATGAATAATTGCTTAAATTTACATGATAAAGACACATCAGATACAAAAGTTATAGAAATTTTCTGTAGGGGGTCAGTTTTTTTTGACGCAGTCTGTGTATATATATATATATATATATATATATATATATATATATATATATATATATGCACAAAGTCAGCATCATCATCCCTCCAATCCCAGTTTAACTTATGTCGGGATACGAATTGACTGTCTCAAATCCACTCTGTCCTACATCATATCATCCATCAGTCAATCCCCTATTTGAAACTTTTCCATTCGTTTACATTTTTTAGCGAATTTCTGGAGCTTTGGCGCTCACCAACCCAATGCCCTTTCTGGCGTTGGTGTGGATCTTAGTGCTTTAGTCGCCTTCTACGACAAGTGCAGTCACCGGTTGGTCAATTCTTCAAACAACCCGGACAGAACACGGGGAATATATGCATTATGCAACATATATATTTTACGTTTTTCGTAACTTCATATTTTTCCATCATACATTTTATTGTTAAAGAGAGCGTTTTTGTTATTTATTAAAGTAAACACGCATTACATACAGTGAAATGATCAACTATGTTGATATCTATCACTTTTAATACCACATGTTAGGCAATTTAGACCATTTTCCCCATAACCAGTCCAGTGAATGTCGGAGATGTTACTCTCAGATCAGCGCGGCTGGGATTCGAACCCACGAGGATTCAATTCACCTCAGGATCTGTCATTTAAAACTTCATGACTTTACCCTTACAATATTAATAGCATATCCATTCAATTTAAGCAGCGAAATGAGTGTAGGTCCATATCGACAACCTTTAGGCCTATATTGAAAACAACTTTTTCATATGCAAGATATGTTAGATGTTGGTTTATTGAGAGTCGTATGCTACATTAGTGGAAAGTCGCCTTAAGATTGAGAGGTTAGAGTTCAAATCCTAAGTTCAGTTAAAATTGACCATTTTTCCTAGATGCGTACATTTTTGCACATTCCAGTACATGTAAGATTATACAGTCGTTTCGCTAAAACGAAACTTCAGATTTTTCTTGTGAACGCATAGGAAGTAGCCTATTCATAAACGCATAGAAAGTATTTATTAATACTGATATCCGTGATACAAACACTTGCCTAGAGAATTAAACTGCAAGTATTTTACCTATTCGGTTAATTAGTTAGTACCGAAATCAGTGCCGGATTTAGATCTTGAGGGGTCTGAAGCACTTGAGCAAGGGAAGCCCCGAAAACCTTACCATAGCCCTACCCCAACTCTAACCCTAACCAGTAACCCCTTATCGCCTGGAATATGTTTTACTAGATATAAAAAATCAACCAGCCACAAATAGATCAAAAATACGTACAGTGGTAATATAATAAGAGCTGGCGCCAGGTGCAATCGACTAGGGATTACATTTGTGGGGGTAAATATTTTGCAAGGTATGCCAAAAATCTATACGGTTCACCATATTTGGCAAACTTCATAATTAAGCTTGCAATTTAGAAACATAATAGTGTTAATGATATAATCAATTTATTTATTATACTGATTCGTATCAGTATATTACGTTTAGCCTATAATAATTTACTATAGACACCTTTTGACTAGATTATTGCCATGTAAGTAATGAGTCATAAGATAAATTTCTATAGCAAATATTTTGTAATTATAGCCTCTTCTGGGAATTTATGTTGTAAACTTCTGTCGGGAACAATGGCATTTACAAATTCTACTGCATAGATGCTCAGAATACAATATAGAACACTTTTAGAATGATGCCAAACTTTAAGCACATGCAACAGTTAAAATGTGACTATTTATGAATAATCTTTTATATGTCCTAACTTGCATTAAACTTGCATAATTATGTCTGGTTGAGCTGAAAGCTATAGTGTGTTATTTATTTTTTTAACTTTAGACGTAGGCCTATTTACTACTTTTCAACTATGAAATAGCATAATGCATTTTTGTAATCATCGGGCCTACCACTTAGGCCTACATTAATAATCAAACTGATGGTAGACTAAAGCTCAATCGTATTTTTTGCATGTTAGGCATATATGGAGCCTAGGACTATTCACTAATTCTAGAAAACATATATAGGCCTAGTAGCCTATTATAGTGATGATAAAACACATTTTTGGCCGTGTTTTTTTATTGTTTTGTTCTTTAACGATTAAGTTTCTGTAACAACTTTAAAGTACATAGTGCCTACCTACATGTTATTGCTTAGATTTTGCATTATATTTTATTTTTAGATTTATAAATAGAGTTTATGGATACTATAAGCTTAGCTTCTTAAAGAAATAATTAGCATATATAAAATATGTAAAGATAAGTCAAGATGATATACTAATTGCATCATGAAATGATTAAATTACTATCTATTAGGCCTAGTGATGAAAAAAACATGTTTTTGGCCGTGTTTGTAAAAATGTTTCTTTTGCTTTTTTGTTATTATTCTTTTTTAACGCTTAAGTTTCTGTATCAACTTTAAAGTAACATAGTGCATGCCTACATGTTATTGCTAAGGTTTTTTGTATAATTTATGTTTAGATTTATATATAGAGTCCAGGAATAACTATAGTTTCTTAAAGAAAACATTTATCATATATAAAATATGTAATAATATACTAAGATGATATAACAATTGCACTATGCAATCATTAAACAGATCATATGATCATCTGATCATCAGATTATCTATTAGTTCTAGAGATGAAAAATCATGTCTTTTGTCGTGTTTTTAAATTGTAATATTGTGTTTTTGGATTTTTGGATTTTTTTATTTTTCACGCATAAGTTTCTGTAAAAACTTTAAAGTAACATATAGTGCCTACATGTCATTGCTATGGTTTTTTGGTATAGTTTAAGTTTAGATTTATAAATAGAGTTTATGAATAACCATAGTTTCTGAAATAAACAATAATTTGTATATCACAAAGTCATTTTCCTGAGAATAAATATTGTATTTCTTATATAATTTGTTGCCTAAATATAACAACAAATCTTAACAACAACAACAACAATACGATTAGAGTGCTACTGTTGTCCATGACAACATTGAGCACTGTGAAACCAAATCAAAGCCGATGAGCAGAGTGAGGGGTCCATAAACGGTGCGAGCCAAAATCCGGGTGGTCAGTCCAAGGAAGGGTACTAGCGGAATGGAGGTTTACGTGTTGGTCTCAGTTCGTGGACGTTTGGTGATATGAAAAGTCGAAGAGAAAAGATTTCAATCGCCTATGAAACTGTTCGTAGAGTAGGAAAGGCTGATCAGGAATAGATGAGGGGGTGCGAAGAGTGGAAGGAAGAGAATTCCAGATCTGCGGGGCAGCATGCTGGAAGGAGCGCGTAGACTGCTTGCTACGTGAAGGAAGGCTCGGTCCCTAAAGAGTAACTAACTTCGAGGACCTGGTGGGCCTGGAGGTAGGTTGCCCCACAAGTGGGACATGTAACTATTACCAGGAGTGGTAATAGGCTTATAAGTTAGGATAACTAGCTCCACCGGCTGGAGCCAGTGGCGAAGTCGGTAAGATACTCGACCGCGGATCAGTTGTTGCGGGTTCAAATCCTGGGCTCCCCCGTCACTGACATCGCTTTCGAGTGAGGAAACTGACATTAACCTTAGCTTTAGCTTTACTTTTAGAGAAACTGTCTTGTATAAAATGCGTTCTTTAACTTTGAGCCAGTGTAAGGACTTGAGGATTGGAGTAACATGAGAATATTTGGAGCTACGAAAGACTGCACGTGCAAGGGAATTCTGGATGAACTGCAACCTATCAATCTCGCAAACTGGGAAGATTTAGAAATAGGGAGTTGCAGTAATCCAGTTTGGATTGCACGAGAGCAGCGCCAATTGTAGTGGCAGTCTCGAGAGAAAGAAATGGTCTTATTCGACGAAGATCGCGAATATGAAAGAAACATACCTGCGACGTTTTAATGATACTTGATATTTCAATGTTCGTGGAATGAGAGGTGGTGGTCAAGGACAACACCAAGATTCTTCACATTAGAAACTGGTGTGACTGAAACATCGGAAGAGAGAGTCAGGGACACCTCGTTCAGTTTTGAAAGTTGCTGAGGTGTTCCAAATAGCACGAACTCAGTCTTGGATGGATTGAGTGCCAATAAATTGGCAGACATCCAGGAACATATCTGCTAAAAGGATTGCTGTAGATAAGCCTTAGCATCAGTGGGGGTTGAAGCATGCGTACAGCTGAGTGTCATCAGCGAAAAGTTCGTGGTCTAATGAATGTGAAGAGATCAAGGAGCTTAGTGGAGTAGTGTATAAATTAAAGAGGATAGGACCAAGTACAGAGCCCTGAGGCACACCGTACTTGAGGATGGAGGCCGGAGAGGAACTTTGACGCTAAGAGTACGGTCGGTGAGATATGAAGTAAACCAAGCAAGTGCATTGCCGTGGATACAAAACCATGAGGAGAGACGTTGTAGGAGAATTTGGTGATCGATGGTGTCGAAAGCAGCAGACAGATCGAGAGTACAAAGTCCAGTGACACGTTGTGCACATGGCGTTAGTAATGGTGCTACAGACAGAAAGAAAAGTTTCAGTAGAGCGATGTTGGGTATAAGCAGATTGGTGATTATTGAAGAGGTCGTTGGACTTAAGATAGGTGGAGAGTCTTTGAAAGACTAGTCTCTCTGTGAGTTTGGAAATGAATGGTAAATTGGATATGGGCCTGTAGTTGGAGAATGATTCCTGGTCCAGCGAGGGTTTCTTTAGGATTGGAGTGACAATAGCATTTTTAAATGACTGTAGAAAAGTGCCAGACGACAAGGATAAATTAACAATTGTGGAAATTGAAGGTGCCAGAACATCGATACACTTCTTCAACAGGGAAGTAGGAATAGGGTCGAGATCACAGTGCTTGGAAGGAGAAGTCAAGACTTGTTGCGTGATCTCCTCAATGGAGACAGGGGTGAAGCTATGGAGCTGCTCATCGGTTGATTTGGTTGGTTGAGGATAGTGAGGTGTGGAGCTAGAGATGAGAGGAATGATGGAGGACCGGAGCTGGTTGATTTTGTCAGAGAAGTGGAGAGCAAACCGTTTAGGAAGTGACTCAGCAGGAAGTGAAGGAAGAGACGGAGAGGGTGACCTATGCAATAAAGTGTTGACTGCTTTCCATAGGTTCTTGGAGTTTACTGCATTGCTGATGACAGTAGAGTAGTATCGTTGCTTAGCAGATGCAATGGCAGAACGATACGCTTTGTACTGTAGATTGGATGTAGTTTTCCAAACTACAGCATTGGTTTGGCGCCACTTCCTGTCGGCTCTACGACACGCAGCCTTCAAACTTCAACAATAACCTGTAAGCCCTATGCTAATTTAAAGTTGGTTCAGAAACTTAAGCATTTTGAAAAGACAAAAATACTAATAAGACATAATCATCATCAGGGGCGGATCCAGGAATTTTTTAAGTGGGGGCCCGAAATATTTTTTGAGAATGTACACATTTTTTGCCTACTTCGGGACATGTGACGCAAATCAGAAAAGATGTTGTGGGGGGGCTCAAAATGATTTCACTACTGAGCTCGACTCATAGAGTGAGTGTATCTTACCCCCCCCCCTCCCCCTCCACTCACACCCTTACTAAAGTGAGAGGAAAACCTAAAATGCCTAAAATCCTACATTTGTTTTGGAAGAAAAGCAGGTCAATTTTTCCAACTATGAAGAAACTCAGCGGATCAGGATGAATTGCAAAAGGGCCCTAAATTTGGCAGTAGGAGGGGGCTTAAACCCCTCCCAACCAAAGCTGCTTGCGCCACTTCTGCGGGACAGAGTTCACATTTTTTACTAGCACCCTTTTTCCTCTTATACAGTGGTTTTGAGGAAGGCAACGGGAAGCCACCTCAGAAGCCATATTTTTTCCCAAGCTATAGGCTACATAAGGTATAGATAAGGCATAGACTTTGTGAAGGGATTAACTTGTTGATCTATGGAGTACTCTTATGGAGCGAGAAAACAGACTTTGAGTATGAATATGTACCTTGAACCTGCCACTTGGCAGTGCACTGAAGAAAAAGAGAGTCGTTTAAGCGAAAATTGAGAGCTAGTGAAACGGTCAACATTTTTCGGGCCCCCTTCCATTTATAGGACTCCTAGTATAAAAAATATGGACCCCTAGTACCATATTTCAAAAAATTAGATTTAGTGGAACTGAGTTCCCTCTCGTACCTCCCCCCACTCTAACCACTACCCTTACAAACATACTGACACATTAAAGGCCCCCCTGGATCCGCCACTGATCATCATCTTCTTCCCTTGGATGCCAGAGTCCTAATCTGAGGCATGATGAAACTGATAGAGAAAACAGCAAAATTATGTTGGAGAAATTGCGACTGAAGGCACTTGAGTCAGTAACTGAGAAATAGAGAAATATCCTATACAATGCAGCATACAATAGGAAATATCCTATCCTATACTGCATTTCTAATTCATATAATAATTATTAGTTGTTTGCAAAAGATACAATACAAACTACAAAAGAAACTCAATTGTTACTTTACATTTTTTAGACACATGTTTCTTTTGTTTTCTTGTATTTTTGTGTATTTTATTCATTGTTCTGAAACAACAAAAAAAACTGTTTAAAAACATTTGTTTTAAAACAAGCTCACATCTCTAAGCCTAGGCTATAACTAGCATCTGCTTTATCTAGTATTAAATCTATTGTTAAACAGAAATTGCTGACATTTAGTAAATCAAGCCGAATGTCAGAATGCCGGAGCTTCATATAGGTCTACTCTACTAACCCACAAATTGTTGACAGTGATTATAATCGGTTGTAGATCTTCAAAGACCATCTAAGAGCTAATACTTCATTTTTTGCGATGAGTGAATACCCTACACATTCCGAGTAGATGTTTTGGAATTTCATTATTTCAGCAGGTTGAATGGCTGCTTCCAATTGGATTGTATTGTATCTAAAATTGGATTGTATATATATATATATATATATATATATATATATATATATATATATATATCGGCCTATATAATCAATATCTAAGACTAATTTTGGGAGTTGGTTACAATTAATTTAAAATTCCCATTGCCAACTGCTAGATAATCTTTGGATAACCAAATATTCCAAGTAAGTCTTCAATTTGATTAATAGGCCTATTACATGTATTCTTTACCAAAGACTATAGTATTCATGAACCAGTTTTGGAAGAGAATGGCTTCAAGTTTTTTAATTTAAAGTTAATGGTGTCAGGGTAGTGGTAACCCCTTGAAGCCCAAAGAATTTTTAGAACAAGAAATCTCGGGGGCCCCCACTGTCCGAGGAGCCCTCAGCACGCACTGCTGAGTGTTATATGGTATATCCGACCTTGACTGAAATTCTAAAGAGATACAAATAATTATTGTTTACTCTATGTTCATTATGGATTACAATTGTACATAAACCTAATCTCATTCGCAGCTCAAGAAAAAGCAACAGTTACGGCTCCACTAAGCACAAACGAACTGCTACACTGTGCGCAGAGTACGGCTGCTATAACTAGCCGGCTTCACTAGCCTACAAACTGTTGGTTGCATTGATTCTGCAAAGCCTCGTGAACCTGGAAATAAATCTTTACGCCGTCGACGCCGAGCCGCCGCCGATTTTGGTCACGCCTTCTTCCCTAACTTTTTATATCGGCGTGTCGCCGTTTAGTCGATCGGTGTCGGGAACACAATTATATATATATATATATATATATATATATATATATATATATATATATATATATATATATATATATATATAATTGATAATATAAACGCAAACAATCTGCCGCGTGTACGTATGAGGCGACTAAAGGCAGGAGCTGAGGATAGCAAGAGGGGAACCACCTCACCATGAAATATTTTCCCCCAGGAATAAATGGTAATTAATCCACCTAACTGAGGAAGGCAACGGGAAACCACATCAGAAGCCATATTTTTCCCAAGCTGTAGGCTACATAATGAATAAGGCAGAGACTTCGTAAAGGGATTAACTTGTTGATCTAAGGAGTGTTCTTATCGAGCGAGAAAACAGACTTTGAGTATGAATATGTACCTTGAACCTGCCATTGGCAGTGCACTGAAGAAGAAGAAGACATGTAGGCCTAGATACAGATACATATATATATATAAAGCTAATGTAAAACTAAAGCTAACGTCAGTTTCCTCACTCGAATGCTATGTCAGTGACGGGCGAACCCAGGATTTGAACCCCGCACATACTGACCCGCGGTCCAGTATCTTACCGACATCGCCACTGGCTACAGCCGGGGATATCGGTAAGATATATACATGTATATATATATATATATATATATATATATATATATATATATATGTATATATATATATATATATATATATATATATATATATATATATATATATATATGTATATATACGTATATTTATATACATATACATACGTATGTACATGTATATACTGTATATATAATATATATATATATATATATATATAAATATAAGAGTATATATAGATCTATATAAATTATATATATTCATAAATTCATATAAATATATTTTATATATTCATATAAATTATATATATATATTAATAACTGCTTGCCGTGGACGTCCCTGACAGTGGCGCGAGGTGGCGCAGCGAGAGGCCTGAAACTTTAAATTGAGTCATCATCATGATAATTATATGTATATGACATGTTTGTATATACATGTATATGTTACATATATGATATATATATATATATATATATATATATATATATATATATATATATATATATATACATACAGTGTTGTGAAGTAACGAAGTAAAAATACTTCGTTACCAGTAAAAAGTACTCAGCGATACTTTTACTTGTAATGAAGCACCTAATTTGTCTGGTGGGTACTTTTTACTTTTTCTTTCAGCCGTTGAAGTGAAAAAGTCACGTTAGTTTTTGAAAACTGTATGAATATCTATCGCCAAATTTGTTACTAGTTAAAAAAAATTGTAGAACTAGGAGAATAAGAATTACACTATTACAAATTCACCGATCTCATAAACTATTACAAATTCACCGATATCATATCTGTAGTTTATCTAGCGCCAGTAAACTGCGCTAAATCAGGTGTGTGACATAAATCAAAGCCTTTGGTCTATACTGGCCTTTGTTGTCTAGTTAAGGATCTCGTATATTGGGCATTGAGATTTAGCGCCAATATTTAATTTGTGATAGTTCAGAGGATAACGTCGATGGTGTTTTATATACACTATGTTTTTTATAACTGATACCCCTAATTATTTCTTTAATAAAGTCATAAGGAGTTGACCGATGTCCTTGAAATTTACAGTACTTGATCAGCGGCCAATTCTACCAAACATAGAGAAATTACGTTTGAATACCTTTAATAACGTGAAAGATATAGTTGTACGAATAGGAGTTGGGTCAGATAAGAAATTTCCAGTACATGATTACGGGCCTGTTGAATGCAGCGTAAAATTATATCCATAAAAATATTAGCGAACACGTAAAGTAAAATTTCTGCTAATGCTATAGCATTAGCAGTAAAATGAATTGAATGGCAATCATTTATTTTCAAAAGCGACTTAAAATACGTGCTGATATGTTCTTAATTGACAAAGTTCTTAATTGACCCCCCCCCCAATCACTGCCTTTACAAACACACTTTACACATCGAAATTGCCATAGAAGCAATGAAAATATAATTTTTTAAATTTTATCGGTGGGCCTAGGGGGTTCGGGTCCCCTGACCCCCTGGATCTGCCACTGGGGAGTTGTTCGTCCATTTTTTGGTCCATATATATGGGCAAGCCCTTTTCGTAGTTTTTAAAATTGCTCTATCACTTTTTGATCTGCAAATTTAATATTTTGAAAGCATTTTATTCTGCGCTCGCACGCAAAAGCCACACGCCACATAGGAAAAGGCGGGGCAAAGCGGATCAAGTCAATTTTTATGAAAGTTGTTAACGCTGTGGCTCGTATTTCAGCATCATGATATCAGCTGATGCCGGTTACATGTTTATGTAAACAATTCAACTAAAAATGTCTGCAAGGGAATTAATTATTCTTAAAAATGTATTTTTATGTTAATTGCTTAAATATTTTATGAATCAGTCACATTGTGCTAGCAGAGGCACTTGTATCTACTATATTTTGTGCTTATATTCAATTGACAACTACATATGAGCTATATTCGAGGAGTGAAGTAACTTTTTGATAAATTCAATAGTTTTAAGTTATGCGACAAGTTTTTTGGGGTGTGGTATAGTGGGGCAAAGTGGATCAGTATTAGCAACTGTACGCTTCAGTTCAGATTTAATAAAGTTATTGTTTTTCTACGTCAAAGAAAAACATTTGTTTAAATTAATTTTATGCATAAGCCTACATGAATAATCATGAGTCCATTAAAATGTACTTACGTAACAGTTTCACTGCTCTTCGTAGATGGTAAGGAATTACGAGCGTAACACTAAGCATGGTTCGTGGTCTTAGGCTGATTTAAAGGAAGATATTAAGCAGGTCAAGTTCAATGGTGCTTCTTTAAGGGATGCTTGTGAGAAATACTTGATTCCATTTAGAACTTTCTATGACACCTGAAAAAATGATGAGTTAGGGCCTAAATGATTCCTAAAGCGCCATCCTTAAATTTCATTTCGCTCGCCAGAACTGACTGGTTTTGATCGAGCTCTAAACAGACATCAGGTTGAGAGATTCCTTGCTCTGCTCGGTGAAATATATCAATCCCACGGTCTGACATACAATGGCATTTACAATGAAGACGAGACGGTAATAAAAATCTCCGGAACGAAACTGATCCACTTTGCCCCATAGGGCTGATCCACTTTGCCCCGGCGTTGGGGCAAAGTGGATCAGTTTGGGTTGTGTCATTAAATGTAAATTTTCTCTGGACATGCTGGAGCTATAGAACTGCAACTGTACCTTTGTAGAGGTCAATAATCAAGCTAATTAAAGAACCTGGTGATGTTATTCTCATCCATGCCAACAAAATACATGTTTTTCTGAAAATTGATCCGCTGTGCCCCGCCTTCCCCTATGTAGAAACTGAAGACGCATAATATTATGTATGTATCAGCCTTCCTGATCAGCCTTTCCTACTTTACGAACAGTTTCATAGACGATTGAATTTGAAAGCTTTTCTCTTTGACTTTGCCTATCCACCAAACGTCCACGAACTGAGACCAACACGTAAATCTCCATTCCGCTAGTACCCTTCCTTGGACTTACTACCCGGATTTTGGCTCGCACCGTTTATGGACCCCTCACTCTGCTTATCGGCTTTGATTTGGTTCCAAGTGCTCAATGTTGTCATGGACAACAGTAGCACTCTAATCGTATTGTTGTTGGATCATTGCATAGACCTGGCAATAATCGTATTGTTGTTGTTGGATCATTGCCAGGTCTATGCAATGCAATATAGAAAGTGGGCTGGAAATGCCCATGCCATTAGCCCATTGCCCGCCTACTTTCAAGAAGCTTCCACTGCCTTTGAATAAATTGATACTTAGAACTTTTTCGCGGTTGTTTTAGTTGTCGCCGCGGAGCTTATTACTACTTGCACAATTTATCTAAATAATCTTAGACTTCATGCATAGCCTATTTATCTTAGTCGTAAAATATTATGCACAGTGAAGCAATAAATACATTGCCCACCCCTCACAGCATTTTTTTGATTTCGTCAAATGTCCCGAAGAAGGCAAAATACATGTATATCGTAAACAAAAAATGTGTACATTCTCAAAAAAAATTTCGTCCCCCCCCCCTTAAAAATATTTCTGGATCCGCCCCTGCACAATTGCTTATAATAAATCGAATGTCAAAGATAATTAATTAATCAGACGTCATAAATTACCAAAGATTCACTAAACAATCTAAACTGGTTAAATGTTATACGTAATAATAACAATAATAATAATAACACACATTATAGTGAAATGATCAACTATATCTGATCAACTGATAACTATCATTTTTAATATCACATGTTAAATTCGTTAGGCAATTAATGTTGTCCATTTTCGGTTTCCAGTGAATGTCCGAGATTTTACTCTCAGATCAGCGTGGCCGGGGATCAAACCCACGAGAGTTCAATTCACCTAAGCATCTGTTATCTAAAACTTCATGACCTTATCTGCACCTCTTACCATTGCGCTATTGTGACAGTCAAAACATACACTTGTAATTTAGTACAGGTGCATGTATGGTATGCAACCAATACTGTTTTTAAACCATAATTTGTCCCAAATTCATTGGGCTACTTTTGGACTAGTTTTAGTTTTGGCGTTGAGCAGCTTGGACTGTACATTTTTAGATGATTGGCAAGTAGCAAGTTAGCAACCCTGTTTAAGATCATCGATTACTGGTACCAGGACATTTACTTAACAATTACTCTACATTTATGTGTAAAGCTGAATTTTTGTGTAGTTGTAGAAGATGTTAAGATGTTAATTCGTATGGAAATTGCTCGGTTTCTAGGACCTCGGGCAAAAAAGTTATAACCATTTTAAAATTACTGATTATGTTCAAGAATATTAACCAAGCATCTGTGCTTTCTGACCCAGTGTGCCGTTATGTTATATCGACATTAAAGAAGAACAAAAACAACCTCACATTTGTTTATTTTTTAGCGATATAGTAAGCTTTTGCTGTAAGTTTGGAAAATTAGAAAATTAATTGTAATTGATTTCTTGCTTACACGTTATAAATATAAGTAATAAAAGTTCTCATTAATTTCGAAAGTGTATTTCGTTAATTATAGCAAAGAAGGTGCTGTTGCGGGGACTATACACCGACCTTGATTAAATGAAGATTATCAATCAGTATTTTTTAAAACTTGTGAGTGGATGGAAGAGAACTGTGAAAGAGAACTACTTACATGATGTAGTTAAAAGAATGCAAGGTCTAATGACAGATGGCAATGCCTATTCTGCAAATCATCTGAAGCGAAAGCTTATTAGCGCTGTGATGATCACATACTGTTTGCTGAAATATCTGGACGAAGAAATGTGATTTGTTTGCAAAACTTTTGCTCATAGTTAATTAGTGTGAAGTGGTACATGGAGAGGAAAGATGATATGACAGATGAGAGAAAAGAATCATAACAGCAGCAGCTAAATAGATTGCAAATGAGATCAGAGAATTAGAAAATGATATGAATACATATCCACCAGTAGAAGTAACTTTAGTATCTTTTGAGTACGGAAACTACATTCCTCCTCTACTGCATCAGCTTCTCATATCATTAGTACCATCACGCATTATGCAAAATAGCATTGGACAGAGTATCAATTAAGCTTCACGGTCACACTCGATCATTGTGCCATTACTTCTCGATTTGTGTGTGTCAGTTGATCACTCGATGGGATCCAAAACTTTAATTGAGCAGCTGGCACGTTTAGGTTTCTGAAAATACATGATTCAAACAGTCTACTGTAACTTTGATGGCCCATATCCTGAGGTATTTACACAATGGGTGGCAGACAATGCAGACCATATATGTTGCTACATTGGACGGCACTGGTACTTTCATGGTATGGGCATTATAGCCTCTTCCACTGTGCTAGTCGATAACACTGAGCAAGATAATTTCATGGCAGTGGCACATAATTTGAGACACCTTAAGGCCGATAAATTGATTAGAAATAAAGCCATAACCTTTGTTCCAATTTTCCACATGCCTAAGTACTGTTTGACCATCATGAACCACTGTGCCAGTCACTTTTTCCAAGCACATCAATTGTGAATTTGGGTTTGATTTAGAATATTAACTATCTGTGTAGATGAAACAATCATGCTATCAAATTGATTTTATCACTTATAGACTTTAATTCATCTGGTGAGACTCCATGCTTTTACAAGTCAAGGGCAGTAGTGCAATCAAAAAAATTCTAGGGGGCTCAAATTTTTTCACTACTGCCCTCGTCCTCAGAATTGGGGCAACACTGAACCTACTAGCTTACTAGCACATCCAGTATCCCACTAGCTTACCTCTACCAATACTCATACCAGTCAGGGCATAAGTAGAAAAGCAATTTGTGTGTGGTGAGGGTCATTTTTACAGTGATGGGCATAAAGTAGGGAGTGAAAGGGGGCACAGGAAGGGACTAATACACCCCCTACCCAAAGGAGAAAATTTGTGTAATTTGTGAGAAAACTGGTGGACTTTTAGAGCATCTTAGAATGAATTTAGTTGATTAATAATTTTTCTTTTTTGTATTTTTTTCGTAAGAATTTTCAATGACATATCACATCAGTCCAATTATAATCAATAAAAAACCATTAATTATTATAAGTAATATAAATGGCCTAATTATGTTAACAGACCATTTATGCTGTGTGCTGTTGGGGACGACCCTGACATCATCCCTGGATGAGGAAACGGACGTTAAACCTTTATTATTATTATTATTATTATTATTATTATTATTATTTGCACTGAAACTACTGTAAACGCTTCTTTGTTCTGCCGGTGTCACAATTAAACTTTCACTTCACGTAACCAGCCCATTCCCTATATCTTCCCCCCCTCCACAAAGAACTGTTGATCTGGACGAATTGTAAATAACCTAATTTGGACTGGGGGCTCAGGCCCCTTCAAGCCAGGGCTAATTGTGCCACTGTTTATGGAGAAGCATCAAAGCACATCTAATCTTTATATCTTATGTATTAAGAGAGGCTTCCATATTCTTCTGGTCACTGATATGCTATCAAGCAAGAAACTGACGTTAAAATTTGGCTTTATCTGTATTAGTTCCAGACACTTGATTAATGTTTCATTTGTTAATTTTTGTAGCCCTACAATAACATTTTAGCACTTTGGAAATTTGTGGAGAAAATAAAATGAGTTAATTTTTTGCTTTTTGGACATAACCTTTTTATTAGTAGTGCTATGAAAGAGGAATTTCACAATTGAATTCAGCTAAAAATGCCGCTTTCAAAAAATATAAATGTATAATTCACGTGAAAATGGATATGCTTATACACATACATATACACGTGAAATGTCTCGGTTTTTCAGACTTCTACCCGACTAAGATAAGATCGGGTATTATGATCGGGTATTCAATTTGTCTGTGGAATGTCAATGGAATATTATAATTATGACCTGTGTAAGTTAGGGGGATCCCTAAATGTAAAATTTTTAATCTACGTGTTCTCTACTTCTTATTGCTTCCATTCCCTAGTAATCCCTACACAAAAACATCATAAAAAATGTGTAGCTTGAAATATTTACATTTAGGAATAGCCCAACAAAAAAGTTTCACACTTTAATTATACTGCACAATTCATATAAATATTGAGAATATATTATGTTTCATATCTGTTTTACTACACATTTTTAGGCATATTTCAATTAAGAACTGTAGCTCAGCACATTCTATCTGTAACATGACATATAAGACCTATACGAAAATATTAATACTCAGTAGTCTTTATATTATAGTTGGCTACATATATAAGTCAGCTAGAGTGATATAACTAACAAATTGCTATAAATATACAAAAAAGAGTCAAACAATAATTTTTAGTAACAATATGATAGGCTATAGGCCTATTACATTACATTACAAAACATTATATTACATTACATTACAATACATTATACTGCTTCACAATTGCTTTAGGGGTAGCAAAAATAAATAAAATTATTTTAATGAAACAGAGAAATCAGCTCTTAGTTATATATTCAGACTCTTATTTGTGACAAAAAGTATATCCTGGTTATATGTACATCAAACATGGTATGATAATCTGTACTGCAAGCTTCAATTCAACAAGCAGAAATTATAGACTATTTGATATGATTTGTTACATGACATAACCAATCAGCTCAAGCCCGTTAATTTACTCTAAATTGATGGGCTTCAGCTGATTAGTTATAGCCTGCATCAAAGTTACTACATGCTCAATATAGACAATACTAATTGCTCTTTAACGTAACATCTTCAGTAAGGAGGAAGGGACGAATGCTTACCAGCTTAAACTGTTAGGATTCCTCTTTGAAATTTTAATGTGCAAGGCAATTAATGATACGCACTGATACTCAAAGATTTTATTTAAAGTTGAATCTATAGGGGTTATACAACAGTCTAAGCTGGATAATAACCTGGGGGTGAAATTATACCCCCTGTTATCGAAAAAGTCGTTCTTAAGTTGGGTTAGCGGCGGAAGGTTAACGTTTTGATATTTTAAATTTTCAAGCAAGGCCAGATTTTATTCCCATGATACCCAACTTCTCCTACAACGTTCTACCCCATCCCTATGGTGCGTCAATGAACCCCATTTCTGTTATCCATGCCCAGTTATTCCACCCCTGTGAGGTTCATTTGGAACTCTCAGGTGTAAGACTAATAGGGATGATTTTGACATGACGGATTGAATCTTCCTTTATGGAAACATTCTCAATATTGTCTGGAGCCCCTTTTTGGACAATACTTCATATCTTTTTAATTTTTTATAATGAAGCTGTGATGATAGGTGTTTTGCTGCTATTTTATAAGGTTCTAAAAGGTTTCTGCCCCACTCGCCTGATAGTATTTTCGTATATCAGTCACATCTATAGATAAACTTATATTTGTATTTATGTTTTCAGTTGGATGTCGTAGAGCAAAATGCAGAAAATCTGGTATATGCATATTCTGTCATGCCTTCCATTGAAATCAGCTCTGATTGTGACTGTATTGATGGCTATAATGGTTCTTCTAGCTCTTCATCTCATCATTCTTCCCATGGAGAAGACGAGATACTCAGCCAGGTTTATGACAATGAGGACGTCAAGGAGTGACCAGATGCCTTCCATCATATATCAATCTGACGGGCTTCCTAATTCACCGGGTTGGTCTTTTTAGTCTATGGTTCTTCTAGTGAAATCTGCTGAAAAATCAGACCGTTTAATTCTGTACTTAATAACTTCAATCGTGTTTTGTTTCCTCTTATGCCACCATTGAAGGCAAATGGTATTCGTCTTAAAGTTAGAGATAGAGCCCATCCTTTTATGCTCCCTCTTAAAACTGTTCAGACTATAACTGACAATAACTTCATCATGAGGATACTTTAAAGAGAGCGCTACTAAGTATTTGATTGATATTATGTACTTGTATATTTAGTTTTAATTACCTGTGTTTATCTGTATATACCTGTATGTGCTTTTCTAACTGTGTACGACTTCTGTGTTGTGTCAGATATCATCACAGTAAACGAAAAATTATATATGTGGTGTATTGGTGTTCAAATAGTTAGTGTACTCATGAGTAAGAATTATCAAGTGATGCTTGAACATGTCTTCAGGTAGTATATATAATTATAATAATAATATTAATAACAAATTATTAAAAATATGCTATTGAATGTCTCAATACCTCAGTGGTTAGAGGTATTGCGCAACGTCATCAAGTTTTAATTGAGAGATACAGAGGTGAATTGAATTGTTGAGAATTCGATTCCTGGCCACGCTGATCAAAGAGTAAAATCTTGGACATTCACAGAGTCAGGACTGGTTATACATAAAATTGACTAAATTGCCCAACGGTTTAAACATGTGGCATTGAAAGTGATAGATGTCAACGCAGATGTTCATTTCACTATAATGTACATTTCACTATAATGTATGTTATTATTATTATTATTATTATTATTTAAAATTATTAGTATTAATTTTACTTTTTCCAGTCAAGGTCGTGAACTCTATGTATATTTGTGAAATTATTATATGTTAATTATTTAATCAATACTTTAATTTCTATTATTTATAATGAACTTGTAAGTAAAGATATCTTGGCCTATCTATATATATATATATATATATATATATATATATATATATATTATATATATATATAATATATATATGCATGCATATATAATTATAGTTACAATATTTAAGACACAGTAATTTTGATAACTGTCGTGGGCGTGGCTTAAGTATCTTCTGAGTTGTGGATTGGTCAGTTGCCCAGACTTGCCTCAGTTGGCTTTGAGCTGTCTATGAGGACAGAAGGACATGTGGAAAAGGAGAGAAGAAGATAACACATGTTGGGAAAGATATTAGGAATGAGAGATCTTACACACCTAGACGATATGGTTGGTAGTTGTTTATCTATGAGCTGATAAGTGACCGTTGAGTAAGCTCTTAGTGAGGCCAAAGGAAGACCTAAGAGAACATATTGAAAAGTTTTATTAAGGAGAGATCATTTATTTGATAACCGAATAAAATTTTACATGATGCCTATACAAGGAGACAAATACAAAAACAAATAAAACGGACGTCAGAAAAAGAACAATTGAGCTCTATCTGGCTGACTACCAGAAACATGAAAACATTAACATAGAAATGTAGTAACATAGTAAAATTGGAGATAAGAAATATTAACGAGTAAAATTGCATTAAACTGTAATAAGCAAAATAGTATAGACAAACTAGAATAGAAACCAAAGACTTGTAATTTAACTAAAAGTGCAAAAAACCATTGAAATTAAAACAGTATTCAATCAAAAGTACAGGCAATACTGATGCTGGGAGGTAACCCCTGAACACTCAGAGATTTATATTGACAGGAAAATGTTGTACCTGTAAACAGAGTAAATATTTAGCAAGTATTAGTTAAAGCTGTTTATGTACAGTTTATTAAAAACTGATTCAGTGGAGCAGGTTCTGATTTCGCTTAGAAATCCCAATTGTACGGCAACAGCTAACAAAGGAGTTTTAAAAAGCATGATTAGATTTTTGTAAAGGTAATTAGTAGTTATAATACGCGTAGAATAGTCATGACCAGCCTGCTTTTAACCAGAATAGAGTGGCCGTAGAGGAATGGACAGAATGGGAAGAATGAAAGTATTTGAAGGCAATTTTAAAGATTTTTAAATTTCTTAAGAGGTTGACAGGGATAAAGTTGATTAACATTAGTTGTTTAGCTAAGATAACGTTGTTTAACATTATAATATCTATGAACGTTCTTCAAGGTTCTAAATACAAGGCTACAAGCTATGATCATAGGTTCAATTATATAATACAAGTAAAACTATAAACTTCAATCCCTTATTGGATATGAGAAAAAACGATTAGGTAATAAATATTTTTCCTACTTGAGATTGATAATAGATTTCTTCTAATGTAGAGCATACCTCTAACACTATTAATTTTGGATATGATATAATGAATATGTTGTTTAAAATTAAGCCTTTCATAAATATAAATTCCTATAAATTTAATATGATCGACTCTGTTATTAGCCATATATCTAACAACAATACTGAAATTAGAAGCCTAATTAAATCAGTTTTGAAAGCTCTGGAGAGAGTTGGTACTGATATACAGTTGGTAAAGGCATTAAGAAATAGGAAGAAAAGTTGGATGGGACACATTCTAATAGGGGGACGTCCACTAACGAGGTCATTGAAGTGTCAGGGGCGTAGCGGGCTTTTCTTCTCACACACACACACACACACACAAACACACACACACACACACACAACATACGTACATGCACACACATAAAACACAAGCACACATGCGCAGATACTTACACATACACTGTACATTCATGAGGAGCGTAAGCAGGACACATTTTCTGAAGGGAGAGATAAATATTGAGTGGCGGATGAAATTAAAGGCGGCAATAGGGGTGGGGAGTTGCCCCCTCCCCAAAGAGGAATTTTTAGAAAACAGTGAGAAAACTGGTGGATTTTTTTAGCATTTCATAATAGATAATGAATTATTTCCCTTTTGGGATATGACAATGTAATGCATTTTCGATTAGCCTAAGTATCATGATCTCAGTCCAACAAGCATAAAATAATCATGATCATAACTCATCAGATTGAACACTGAAAATGAACAGTTCTGAAAATTTAAATACGGCAGCTCAGATACCTGAGTGCAGTCTAACATCCAAAATATGATATCTTATAAAAATTTTAAAATTTAGAAACACCTCTAAATGTAACGTACATATTCGAGGAATGCCTTTAGAATATATGATTTACGGGATATTTGCGTCGTAGTAGTTTCATTTTTATAAGGTTTGATTTTAAAGTGTGTAATGGAAACCTTTTGATATATTTCTGCAGCATTGTCTGTTTGTATGTTTACTACAGTGACAGCTAAGCCAAATGTCTTGTATGGCAAGTTATCTCAGTTCTCAAATGAAACTAAATTTCAGCTAAGCCGCTATTCAATGTCAAGGACATCTCGAGGTCAGCGCAGGCTAATTTCCGCTCAAGTTATTGGTCGCTTAGGAAACTGTTTATTCACGTACGCCGCTTTGCTAGGAATAGCCAAATGGTCAAACCGCACTCCTACTCTCCCCTCAACCCATCATATGCGCATAGAATTCAGTGCTATATCTACAATTGTTAGTCCACCCGTGCATCACACACCGGCCTGGGTCAAGTTCACTGAGGCTCAATCATGTGCTTTTGATGAACGCACGATGAGATTAGACGATGAGGTGACAGTGAAGGGAGCTTCTGCTGCAGATATGGTTCAGTTGGTTGGATATTTTCAATCTTGGCACTACTTTGAACACATCAAAGACGAGGTCTCGATTTCTTAAAATATGACAATAAATATTTATTAAATATAAGTTTAATGATAGATTTTTGTAAATTATTAAAATAATTAAAGTCTGGCGTCTGCTTGAGCAGTAGTATGATCTGTATGGTTTACGACTGCAGGTCAATTGGCATGCGGCAAGCTTGATTGGTATATATGAGCCAGATAACAGGTGTAACCATACCATATCTATAAACAATGAAAGCTATAAAGCTAAGTTTATATTCAGATTTCGCTTCGCATGTACTGCTGAGGTTCCAGTCGGTGGACATTTGATTATAGGACAAGCATGCTACAAGTTGGATGGCTATATTGATAACACCATTGCCTGCTAAGTAGGAGGCCAAAGTTTGAATCACCATTGGGCGATCTCTGGTAATATTGTTGTCCTAAAGAAATTCGTTCTTCTGAGTCAACTTATATGCTGCTATATAGGCGATGATTAATCAATAGCTTGTGGAAAAGATGTGTCTTCAGTCTTACAAAGAAAGCTGAATCGAGGAAGATCAAGCATAGACCTTCTTCTAATTGATGATCTCATTGAATGTAATTCTTTTAATGAATATTCTTCTAATAATCGTCCGTTTCCGTACTACTAGATAGTCGAGCAATCATTTGAATTTAATAAGATTTTCTTAGGTGTTCTCATACAGTGTGTGTTAAGTAATTTTGTACTTCATTACACGCTGTAGAATTATGAAACATCCTCCTAGTCTCGACGTGCCCAGTCGGTCTATACTGTAGTTATGTTACCTCTCGGCTCTATACTGTAGTTATGTTGCCTCTCGGCTCTATACTGTAGTTATGTTGCCTCTCGGGTCTATGCTGTAGTTATGTTACCACTCGGGTCTATACTGTAGTTATGTTACCTCTCGGGTCTATGCTGTAGTTATGTTACCACTCGGGTCTATGCTGTAGTTATGTTACCTCTCGGCTCTATACTGTAGTTATGTTACCTCTCGGCTCTATACTGTAGTTATGTTGCCTCTCGGGTCTATGCTGTAGTTATGTTACCACTCGGGTCTATACTGTAGTTATGTTACCTCTCGGGTCTATACTGTAGTTATGCTACCTCTCGGATCTATACTGTAGTTATGTTACCTCTCGGCTCTATACTGTAGTTATGTTACCACTCGGGTCTATACTGTAGTTATGTTACCACTCGGGTCTATACTGTAGTTATGTTACCTCTCGGCACCCTACCGAGTCTCTAGTAGTTCAGGAAGATTCGGCACCCTGTCGAAGCTCGTCGTACCCTGCCTAATCTCGTCGTTCTCTGACACTTTCTTACTCTCATGAAGACGTGTCAGCTGTAGCCTACGTTGAGCCTAATATCGCTCAAACACTCGTCCTCTTTTCTATATGCCTGAGCGCTGTCTTAGATTTCTCTCTTCCTATGCTACGCCTGCCTAGACAAACAACGTTTTCTTGAGGAAGTGCTCCTCTGCTTATATACTGTACTTTCAATATTAAAACATATACTATAAATCATAACATGTAAATTAAGTACCATATTTAAATGAGAAATCACTACTTTATTAATGTAATTATTAATATTATTATTAGTAGTAGTGGTGGTGGTGCTGGTGGTAATCGTAGTGGTAGTGGTATTTTTAGTAGTTGTAATAGTACTCAAGTATCAAAGAAACTATGAATTGTTTGATTTCTTTTATTATATTATAACAAAGTTTGGTATTCTGCTCTTAGATCAAAGCTCAGTTCAAGTTCAGCTCTGACCACATGAGTGTGGCGCAGTCTGTGATAACGAAGGTAATCGAGTCTTTATTTGGCGCCGATACCAGACGATCAGATGTCATCCTGATAGGTATACACGTACGACGAGGAGATATGACGTCACATGACAGTTATCGGCTCGGTTATACCACTGCTACTGCTAGCTACATACAACGTGCCATCGACCACTTTACCATGCTACTGTCTAAACGTAAGCGTGGTCGCGTTAAAACTAATCAAACAACAAATACGCCTTCTGCATCGCTATTTAATAGTTCATCTTCAAATCAACAAAAATTCCACGATGATTATGTTGATTTAAATAGTTTTAATCCTTCTTCAGGACGAGTTAAAGGTAGCCTTAGTTCTGGGAAATATAGACTCAATGACACTAAACGAAATAGATTGTTGAACTCTGCAGCGTATGGCCAAACTCCAGTAAAAGTAAATACTCATCGCTCGAATTCTGGGAAGCCACTGCTGTTCGTTTTGTCTACGGATGATCGGCCGTGGTGTGCTGAAAACGTCAACTTTTCTGATACTGTGGTAATGCTGCCTGACAACAAGGACATTGTGGATCTCGCACTACTCTCCACCTGTGATCATATGATAATAACTGTAGGCACTTTCGGATGGTGGGCAGCATGGCTAGCGGGTGGTAAAACTATCTACTATCAAAATTTTCCTCGTCCTAAATCTTATCTAGCTAGTCAGTTTAAAGCATCAGAATACTTTTATCCGGACTGGATTGGATTGTCCTAGTCAGAGACTGTTTAACTAAATATAAAAAACATTGGCAATGTTAAGTCACCTCTTGATAGCAGTATAGGCCTACTACAATCCATATCATTTGGTGGACATGGGATACTGTCATCTACAATTCATCTTTGTAGCCAAATATTAATTTTTTGTGCATGACACAGGACCTGCTCTGTCGAAGTGTTTCACTTCACAATTGTGAATATTGTCGGCAGAATAGATCCTACCAGACAGCCTAATTTCACAGCTTATTTAAAGAATCTTGGCCATAATAATTTCAATAGTCATTCGTAACACAGTCATCAGTCGTGTGATGTCTAAACAATGGTTGAACGAGTGCGACATACGCTACGAAATGTAATTTATTTTCCTGTGGTGGACATGAAATTATATCATCATTGCTTCTACAATGCATTTCCTATGGTAGACATGAAATACTCTATCTAGATCTACTACAATTCATTTTTTTTGGAACAGGAAATACTATCTTCTATTGCTGGAACAAAACCACCATATTTTCTCATTATTCAGTCTTCAATCCCTTTTAACAAGCGTCATCTGGCCACTTATTGTAGACATAATTCACCTGCATGGTCCCTGATTGCTGGGTAATATTTATAGAAGAATTATCTGAGTAATTGCAATTCTCATATATATATATATATATATATATATATATATATATATATATATATATATATATATATATATATATATAGACTGGGGCAAAAAAATAATCCCCTAGCGAAATCTAAATAACTTTAAGAAAACTAAAAATAGCTCTACGAAATTTACAGAACTTCTAGGGGTAGAATTTCAGCGTATATCCTGCAAATTTGATTAAAATATTTTCATTAGTTACGAAGTTAGAGCATTTCTATGAGAAAAGTGCTAAAATCAATTTTAACAAAGCTTTTCGAAATGTCAGGCGTTCCTTTTAAAGAAAATAACGACCCTGAAAGGGGCCGTTTACTTAAGTGGTGGAGTTTAAGCCTGCACTACCTTGATAGCTACTCCAATAAATGATGCTTAAAATTCGTTCTACTGTGAAAATTATTCCTAATTTTGAAGAAAATGTCCGGTACTTTTGTTTAAAAAAGCCTTGTTAAAATTGATTTTAACATTTTTTTCGAAGAAACGTTGTATTTTTGTTACTTCTGATTATGTTTTCACCAAATTTGCAGGATGTGTGTAGAAATTCCTCCTCTGGAAGCTCCAAAAATTTTTTTAAACTATTTTGAGTTTTGTCCAAGTTATTAAGACTTTTAGTAAAAAAGCCTTGTTAAAACTGATTTTGCACTTTTTTTGCAGAAACTCTAATATTTTTCCTGCTCAATAGATTTTCATCAAATTTGCAGGATATACGCAGAAATTCCTCCCCTAGAAGTTCCGTAAATTTCGTAGAGATATTTTGAGTTTTCACAAAGTAATTGAGATCTCGTTAGGGGACTATTTTTTTTTGCCCCAGTCTGTATATATATATGTATATATATATATATATATACACAGGGTGCGCATTAAAAAATATCCTCCTAGCACAATTGCGATAGCTTAGTCAATTGTTAATATTTCGCCTTGAAATTTTAAGGTTGTCTTGTGGAGGAATCTAGCCACAAGCTGACCAAATTTTGTAAAAATATTTTTAAGGGAACCGGAGTTATACAAGTTTTGCGAAAAAAATGATTTTTTCATTTAACACGCAACGTAAAACGCCAATAGGTATCTATTGGTTCAGTTGTTTGTTGTTATGTTGTTAAGCTTGCTAATGTTCAATACTCTTGTTCCAAAATTTCTCCTATTTCTTTTTAGGACTCAATATTGTTGAACTCATATCATAGTCAGAATTTGTATTTTTATTGATATTCATGGCCTCATTTACAGGCTTACTGCATGATAGGCCTGTTTACCCATTCTAACTATTTTAGCCTAACATTCCATTCCAAACATGAGACAAAAGTGTTTTCTATGACCTATACTAATAGTTTTCACTTAATAACTCTTGATTTCGTAAGTAACAGAATATTTTTGGCGATTTAGTTGTTTGATGTTATGTTGTTATGCTTGCTTAGTATTTTATAATTTAGCTTTAATTTCTTAGAAATTAAAATTATAAGACATCGACATGTTAAAAATAGTATATATATATATATACTGTATATATATATATACTGTATATATATATATATATATATATATATATATATATATATATATAAAATCTGGTTTATGTACTTTGAAGCCATTGTAGTGCTATCTTTTTATTCAGTCTGTGATGTCTCTAAAATTATTTAAGAAATTAAAATTTTACTTAATATTGATGGCTGGCTCTGTGAGTGCGGAAATATTTATTTTTGCTGCACTATTACAAGTAGTGGCTTCAATTTATAGTAATCAACAAATATTAGTTATATTTACTATTAAAGATTACTGTAAATTGTTTTTAACTGTACCATGGAAAGATGTGTATTATTTTAAATCACTAGTTGTATATTTAGAGATATTTAAATAAATTTGTGCATTTGCGAAACTGACATGTTATTTGCAAGTTAGTATATTATTTGCACTCATATTGCTATTTAGATGTTTACATTGACCTTTGTGCATTGAGATTTATATTCATTTCAGCTATGTTCATTAGAACTTATTTTGCGTTAGAATTGCAAGGTTATGAAACGAAAACATTAAATTAAGTAATGAGGAAATGCAAATTAACATGTAATTAGAAGTTTAACCTTCATATATTGAGATACGATCTTTACTTATTGGTGTATTATTGTAAAAACTGATGCTAAATTAAGTATGATATGACATTCTGTAAAAACGGTAGATTATGTAAGCAATAATAAAAAATTAATTAACAAAAAGTCTGAAGAAAGATACAAGAAACATATGTTGTTTTGTTCACATATCACACAGCACGACAGTCAACATATTTCGAATAACATAAAGGTACAAAGTAAAACGCAAAGACACGCACACTAATACATGCAAAAAACAGGCCATCAATGAGGGAGCATAACACCCTATCGAGTTGACCACCCGGAGATCAATCACCCCGCTAACAAGCGTCCCACCTGTCTAAATCAAACTTTTAATCAAAATAAAAGAGTGAAAGTGTCAATCATAGAAGATTTTAAATTACAACAAAGCAGAAGTTGGATGAGAAAAAAAAATTTCTTATTATGACAAATTTTCTAATAAATGCTGTTTAAATTCTCTAGAAAAGGTTGGTAGCAATTTGATGTTGCGTAATATTGGTTGAATTTTATTCCAGTCCGTACACGCCTCATTTACATAAGATTTATAGAATGTTACATTTAATTTTTTAAACAGATAGTTGGAGTCAAGCAGTCTAGTTGAATAATTATGGTTAGAGTAGTTGAGATCAAACATATTAGCCAATACTGTAGACTTAGGTAGATTCTGCTCATACATTTAGGAATCAACTTGGCCATACAGTATTTATGCAATAGATGAACTGGCAAAATATCATAAGAAACATAAAGATCTTTAACATTACAGTAACGATGTCTTCCCTGCAAGGTTCGCAGAACTCTGTTACAAGCAATATGTAGTGGTTGTAAAACATTCCAAGTGGCATAACCATAAATTTCAATGCAATATCTTACACGAGAATATATCATAGAGAGATACACGTTCCTGCGACAGGACATTGGTATAAATTCTCTTCGATTAAAGAGTGATCCGTTAGCACTTTTAACAGTTTTTGTAATTTTTTCGATATGATTTTTAAAACTTAAATGTTCGTCAATTTCTACACCGAGGAATTTAATACAATTAACTCTTGCAATTTTTTTATGGTCCATAAATATAATATAAGATTGTTATCACATATATACGCTTCGTCATTGGTAGACCGAAAGGAAACAATATATGCTGATTTAGCTGTATTAATAGTTAAACGATTACTTTGGAACCAGTTACAATTTTTTTTACTTGCCGAATTGGCACATGCAAACAAATCTATCAAGTTATTTCCTTTAATAAAGGCATTTGAATCATCAGCAAAAAGTTTGAATGAAAGGTCCGGGCACGTATAATGGATATCATTGACATATATTAGGAAAAGCAAAGGCCCTAATATAGTGCCTTGTGGAACTCCAACTGAGATTGGTTTAGTGGAAGAAACTGAGTCGCCTATAACGGAATATTGCTGTCTATTTGTAAGATACGAGGTTAGCCAACTGAGTGGTAAACCTCTTATACCATAATTTTCTAATTTATTTAGAATGAAGTCTAGAAAGAGTCCCAGTGTATGCTTTTTATTGCATCTACTGTAGAGTGCCCTTTTCTGAAACCAAATTGATTTTCAAAAAGTGTATTATGTCGTTCAAAAAATTCAATAATTCTGTCATATACTAGTCTTTCAAAAATTTTACTGAGGTTGTCTAGCAAAGAAATAGGTCTAAAAATTTTGTACATCGTCACTTTTTCCTGATTTAAAAATTGGGATAACTTTGGCTGTCTTAAATCTAGTAGGGAACGCACCAGTAATAAAAGTTCGATTAATTATGTGTGTTAATGGTTCAGCAATAAAGTCTGAGGATAGTTATAGAATTTTATTAGATAAGCCATCAGGACCTGTCGAATTATATTTTTTAAGCGCCAGGATGGTGTTGAAGACTTCATTGGTGGTGGCAAGTTTAAGAAATAATGAATTTTGACAAGATGATGGCAAATATTGCTTAAAATTAATAATAGTTGAGTTATTTGAGTTAAATTTGGACGCTCATTTTGACCCAATTTCAGAAAAATATTCATTAAAAGTTTCGGCTATTTCCCTTTGATTGTATATTTTAGTGTCCTTATCACATAACTAATTTGGGAGTTACAACGCTTTTTTTAAAGCTGCAAATATTATTGAGAGTTTTCCATATATTCTTGATGGATTTTTTTGCGAGTCAAGAAGATTTTTATAATATTCAATTTGGGTATTTTTGATGATTCTATCAAGATCTTTTTTATAGGCTTTCATATAGAGTTTCATGTCCTCTTCTTTGCTTGATTGCTTAGCTTTAAAAAATAAAGAATTCTTATGTTTAATTTTTTTCTTTAGTTCATTACTTATCCAACTTTTATCTTTAAATTTCTTCCTTGAACGGCGTGTTAGAGGCATATTTGCGTTTGAAAGCTCCTCAATGGTGTTAATTAAGAAGTCTAGCATCCCATCTAAATCATTCATTAGCAAAATTTGAGACCAACTAATCTTAGATAAATTATTCTGAAAAGACTCAATGTTTTTCGCGTTGAAAATCCTTCTAAGTGGCCGATCGGCATAAGTGAGTAACTTTTCTTTGGAAGTAATTATAATCAGATTAGCGTAATGGTCAGATTTGTCACTGACAATAGTTAAAGATTTAATTAAACTTTGACCATCACTGGTTATTCCAAAATTAGAAAAAACATGGTCAATCACTGTAGCAAAATTTTTACCACAGTGAGTAGGTAATATTGAATAACAATTGAAATTTAAGTTATCAAGCAGATTAACATATTCATTAACATGCATATTAGAGTTAAAATTATTAAGATTAACGTTTATGTCACCAAGTATTAGACTTCTTTTTAAAGGTTTGATAATATTCAGAAATTTTGCTAATAAGATATTGAATTTTGAAATACACGTAGATGGATGTCGATAAAATAGATCAATGCGAAAGATATGATTATTAACTGAAATATTAATAACCAGGTGTTCTGCAAGAGGACCAAAAAAACTGAATTCCGCAGAAGCATAAATAACATTGTAACGTAAATGTTTCTTAATTAAAAAACCAAAACCACCAACGTTGCCAGATTTTGGGGTACTATGAATGAAATTATAATCCTCGAACATAGAATCAAAATAATTGATATTAGTTGACCATAGTTCCGACAAAGCTATAATATCAAATTTATTATTATAGGAACATAGTAGCTCCTTAAGTTTACTATGGTTAGCGTTAAGACTTCGTATATTGACATGAAACACAGACAAAATAGATATGTTAGATGTGGATCGGAGATATTTATAAGATTCTGTATAGTTATAATAACCAATCTTAGAATTAATAATTAGATCATTATCAAGTAAATAATTTGAGTAGGCATTATTATAATCAGAAAGATCCGAGTTAATATTAAGATGAGCCATTTTTAATTTATTAGGACTATAGATGACACCGGAGCAGAGGTGGTAATAGATCAGTTCGGTAATTGAAAACATATTTTGTTGTATGGTAACACTGGTTTGTTTATGTTGACATCTTATACATAAATTTACATGTAAATGTAATGGGTCTATATTATAACTTCGTTATAATGCATGCATACCGTTATAATGGGTGAAAGAGTTAAACTATAAGTGTTAAGTTATTCTTTAATTAATATACGTATAGTAGGTTGTAAAGTAAATAACATTTCTAAAGAAAACTTGTATTAGAAATTTTATGAGGAACTAGTACATTTCAATAGTATTCTATGCAGTGTTTACTTTTTCTAGTCCACTGTTTATATTTGGTGTCCACGATGTTCTATTTATAGCTATTACCGAAAAGGTCTATTGCTTGAGAGGTTGAGGTGCTAGTTTGGGTGTAAGTTATCTTCGCTTTAAAATTCCACTGCTTGATGATAATTCCACTTGACCATAGAGGGTCGATACAAAGATAAAAGATAAGATACAAAGTTAAAGATAGTGAAAACTTTGGTTTGGACCACGCTATTGTATGGATATGAAACATGGACCTTAAGCAAGGAAGATATTAGGAAACTGGAGGCATTGGAAATGTGGATTTGGAGAAAAATGGAGAGGATTAGCTGGACTCAAAAGGTTACAAATGAGGAAGTTCTGGAGAGAGTTGGCACAGATATACAGTTGATAAATTTATTAAGAAATAGGAAGAAGAGTTGGATAGGACACATTCTAAGGGGGGGGAAGGTCTATTAAAAGAGGTCATAGAAGGTAGAATGGAAGGAAAAAGAGGCAGGGGCAGGCCGAGATTAGGTATGTTAGATGATTTAAAGACCCACTCATATGTGGAAATGAAGAGGAAGGCGGAAGACAGAGAAGAGTGGAGGCGTTATATACCATGGACCTGCCAGTAGGCAGTACACTAAGAGCGAGAGAATAAAAATATATGCATAAGAAACATGCATGCAACGCAACCACTCGTGGAGTTGGGTGGAGAAATGCATATTAATAGCTTGGTTCTGATTGGATCTTGAACATGGCCTCGATCAATGATATATTACCCGGCGTCAGGCTATGAAATTTTAGTTCAGTTCTTAACTCGAGCTTCTACGAGATTACTACCTGAACTTGTCTAAATATAATTCTTAATTATTGTACTAACACACAAACTAGTATATCTTATACAAGCTTCTGATTTGCTGTCGGAATTCGTAGAAAACAGTGCTACTGTACACCTTCTATAGGTCGATGATAGCACGAAAAATACGAAATCTAAATTGAAACGATTGTGCCTCACGGGATTACAGATTTTGTGTGGAATTGTCGTCTAATCCTCTATAGGTCGGTTAATCACGACACCATTTCAATATCTCAATTCATTGGACGTATAAATCCTTAATTGTACCAGAAACGCCGATTAATAGAGTTGAATCTAGATAAAGCTTTTTCTCGTCAATTCAGGTAGATAGCTGCATTTCAACACTTTGTTTTGGCATTGAAGATAGAAGACAGAAGATAGAAGAAAGAAGACAGAATTAGGATATACTGAAATTCTACGAAGAACACTAATTATCTAGTGCCAACACTAGATAGGTGTTGCTTTCATAGATTTCAGCTAAACTTCGACTACAATCCTGAATTCTACGGAAAACGCGATTTACTAGTGCCAATATCTAGTTGTAGCGTCTTTACCATAGATTCAGCTAAACGACTGCAAACTAACACTCTTGTGGTACAGTGAGAAGATAGAAGACAGGAGACAAAATACTGAAATTCTAGGAAGAACGCTAATTTTCTAGATGTCCACTCTAGATAAGCGTTTCCTTCTAGATTTCAGTCGGCGACTGCAAATCCTAAATTCTGCGGAATGCGCAATTTACTAGCTGCCTAATCTAGTTAAAGCGTCTTTTCCACAGATTCAGGTGAACGACTGCAAAAATAACACTTCTCGTGTTAACAGTCAGAACAAAGAAGAAAAGAGGGAAAATATTAAATCACTGGCTGGAGCCAGTGGCGAAGTCGGTAAGATACTCGACCGCGGATCAGTAGATGCGGGTTCAAATCCTAGGCTCGCCCGTCACTGACATCGCTTTCGAGTGTGGAAACTGACGTTAAGCTTAGCTTTTTTTTATATAAGCGAGAAGTGCCTTGAAGCCAATAACTCATCTCTCAATTTATATTTTATATTTTAGTTGCAAATACAGACATTTAGCTAACTGATTAGAAGTAGATTGACTTATTGATTATATTTATCGCCTTTTTTCGGCATTTTATTAATTGTTACGTAGTATTCGTTTACTATTCTATTCTATCATCATGTCTCGTTGATTTAGCCTCTAACTGGCTATATGAGCAAGAGATCCTTGCATCCTATAGGTTAATACCGCCGAAGCAAACCCACGACTCCATTTCCAAATCCTATAACGGACGGAGGATTGGAGAACCGTAGCCTATATATATATATATATATATATATATATATATATATATATATATATATATATACACTTACTTGATAAATCATATGAAATACTAACAATTAAACAATAGAATATTACATATCAGACTATTATAATATTATATTTAATTATTTATATATAATGTTATCAGTGTTGTATTTGATATAGAGACCAGTGAGGGGGGGGGACCTTTATTCAACCAGAAATATATCAATCACGCGTGAGAGACGAAACAAGGGTTTCGGGGGAATATTTGCCGCCGCCGGGGATCCATGGACGGAGTCCATGCATGGTAGAGAGACTGGGGAACTTAGTCCTCCAGAAGCTGAGGCACTTTAATAAGTAATGTCTTCAATTGAGAGCATTTAATAATAATAATAATAATAATAACAACAACAGCAATAATAATAATTATATGTAGTCCTATAGGCCTAATTATAAGGCGCCGCTCGATTGGTCTAAAACACAGAAATTATCACCGCATGGCTACAAGTCTCTTCAATGTCGTATCTGCGTCAGTCGCCTCTTACGAACACGTGCAGTTGTCGGTAGGTTCAACTCTCAATTTTCCCATACTAAACTTTGACAGGCCTAGTATGTAAGAATATTGAACTCTTCAACTTTAGGTTCTTCTTTTATTATCCCGAGTTTTATAAAACATCAATAGAAGTTTCTGATTACCAGTTATGGAAAGGGTCCATATTGTCTAGATTAGTTAATATTCGCTTTTTGGATTTTATGAACCATTTACGACTCTCAACTTCAAGTTATTCCAATAATTATTCTATAGTAGTTTTACTAGTAATTATTCCAGTTCATTCTGGGTTACCACTGCGAATTCTTATTGCAATTTCATTGTTTACATTTTGGGATAGATTTTATGTCATGACTATCATTTTCTATTTGTATTTGTGCTTGTATTTGTACTTGTATTTATATTTTTAACTTTTATTTGTACTAATTTGTATTTGTATTATGTACTTGCATTTGTACCAATTTATAATATTTGTACTAATATTTGTTAATTTTTGTACTAATATTTGTTAGAATATTTGTACTAATTCAGTTTAATAAATATCAAAATTTAATAATAGATGGAGACTTTAGAAGAAATTAGAAGAAATAACAGAAGGACTATTAATACCTCTACAAAAACCTGGAAAAATCAAAGGAAAAGCAGAAAACCTTAGGCCCATAATCCTTCTAAATACATTGAGGAAAATTTTGTGCATCATAATGTTTAATGATAGAGTAAATGATAAAATAGATAATCAAATTCCACGAAGTCAGGCGGCATATAGAAGAGGAAGAAGCACTACAGAAAACGTGTGCTCTTTGAAGTTACTAATAGAAAAAGAAATAATTGAACAAAATTCTAACATTAGTATACTACTTCTAGATATGAGCAAGGCTTTTGACTGTGTAAATAGAAAGCTATTAATAGATGATTTAAAGCAGTTTCTAGATGAAGATGAATTGTACATAATCAAAATACTAATAGAAAATGTAAAAATAAAGGTTTTGAACGACGATTGTCAAGGTAAAGAATTCAGTACCAGCACAGGAGTACCTCAGGGGGACTGTCTAAGTCCAATTCTCTGTACTTTCTACCTTGCAATGTCGCTAAAAGAAACAGAACAGAATGTACCTAAAGAACTTAATGATCACACATACTGGAATAGAAATAGAAATACAGAAATAATAGATCAACAATTTGCCGATGATATAGGATGGATTCTTATTGGACAAAACAATTCTGATGAATTAATAACATTCGTTGAAAGTAAATTAATAAAACGGGATCTAAAAATAAATAAAGATAAAACAGAGAAAATAGTAATATCAAATAATAACGAAGACGTAAAGTGGAAAAACCTAAATATATAGGTAGTATGTTGGATACAGAAAGTGATATAATTCATAGGAAACAATTAACAATGATGGCATTTAACAAATATAGATTGAAATTAACAAATAAAAAACTAAATCTTAAAGTTAGTATAAAAATCTTTAACACTTACATTTAATCAGTATTTGTTTATAATAGTGAGTTATGGGTAGTAACAAAAAGCATAGAAAATGACATAGATGTTTTTCATAGAAAATTACTAAGAAATGTCCTAAAAATTCACTATCCATACACAATTAGTAATATAGATATATACGAAAGAACAAATGAGACTCCCTGGAGTCAAATCATAAGGAAAAAAGATATAGTTGGATAGGCCATATGCTAAGACTAAATGAAAACACTCCAATTAGAAAAGCTTTAAAATATAGACTACTAAACATTAAAATGAGGGTAGGAATGGGAAATAAATACACATTAATTAAGCAATATAATAATGATATAAGTCAATTAGATACCAAATTCAGTCTTACGCAGGGTGATGTTTATGACTTTGCACAGGATCGTGATGGGAGAAGGCAGAAGGTTGAGGAGGCTGCTCTGGTATCCACCGAATGACGTTGCGCAGAGTTTATAATAACTAATTCAGTTTTTTATATAAATCATTTTGGCGTAAGTAACAGAAATGGCAAATCAATCATGAGCACCTTGTTTGTAGTTTGTTAAACTTTTAGTTAAAAATTAGTTAAACTTATAGTTAAAATCTTAAAATATTTTAACTTTAATTATTAAATAGGCAAACATTAGGTCTTGGACAAAAGCTGTATTGTTTCTTTACATTTTAAACATATTTTTAAACGTATTCTTAACTTTTTCAAAGTTACGGGATACTATTAGATTTAGGGCTATGGATAGCTTAGGCATTGTGGCTGGGCTTTAATTTGAATGGAATTAGGGTCACATTAATGGAATTAGGCTTAGATTACATGATAGTTAGAAATAAGCAACATAGTCTTTGTCAATGATCTACCTACAAAGTCTACCTTTGAAATATAGCAAATGAATTAAGATTTGTTGGACCAGTATCTATGTGTAATCGCAGGTCAGTCAATGCAAGTCTAACCTTTATACACAGTTACACTAAAGTATAGTAATTTTACTATATTTCGACATTTACTTAAATAATTTGACATGCAATTTCAAGAATTACTAATGATAGTGTTTCTTGAGATTTTGTTTTCGAAGATCGAACATCAGATATTTTAATAGTAATATTTTAATAGAAAATGTAGGTATATTAAGCATTCATAATGGACACTTTTGAAATATGTTACAATGTAAATTTATTGTATTTATGTTTGTTAGATAAAGAGAAGACATGGCGAGACCGGAAGTTACAGTTAGTTCAGGACATGTTGTTGCTATGATGCTTGAAGATGATACACCGCCAACGGACGAACATTTCTCAGTTCTCATTTCTAGTATGCAATACAAAGTGAAGCCCAATGGGGCTGTGGAATTTTTATCGATTAAAAATGACAGTCAAAAAGGTATAGTGCAAATTACATTCTCCTACAAATTTATCAAGTAATAATTTTTTAGAATCTCGAGTAAGTTAAGTTTGATATTAGAAGACGTGCTTATGCTGTTGATCTGTGGAGTCATTTGTTAATCAGTATATTTTTGAAGTTTAAACAAATACTCTAGAGTTCTTAGTACATGTTTTTATTCAAGTGTCATGCCTATTCCAAGTATGGGCTTCGTGGTCATGTTTCTCCATATCATTCATATGTCTCTGTCCATTGATGCTCTCATTTCTGTTTCCGTAATCTGCATCCATTTGTTTAAATTCTTAATGAACGACATATGCTGCCGACTTTTACTTTGTTTGCCGTCTATTTTTCCTGTCACTGTGGTATTTCAATGAGTATGGTCTGCATCTTGTGACCCTAACACTTCTGCTGGTGCCGTAATCAATTTAATACATCACGGCTAATTAACATTGTATACTGCTAAATTGTAAAATTGTAAACTTCTTAATTTGTAATGTGATCTATATGCTGTATGTATCATTCCCCTATAGAATCACATCTCTGGTGCTTACAGTTTCTATTCCATTGCAGAAAAATTGTCCAACACTCACTACCATATAACATCTGCTGAAGAGAAGTAAATAATTCAAGAGCTATTCCTCTGTTGTAAATACGGGTAAAAGTTTCTGATAAATGGCAGATTTCAAGCTTTTATTTTTACTCGAGAGTCAGGTTCGATCAACCAGTCAACCCCTATCTTAGAGGCAATGCAAACTAATATAGCTAAGCTTTAAAAATATGACTTCTGTGTGTTTATGTTAAGGTAGCTGTATATAATTTAAGCAAATATTTAAATACTGTAATTTTTACAAAATATAGCATCCTACTACTTTTAAAAATATGGCTTCTGTATATGGAGGCCTATTTCAGTGAAGGAAGCTTTATTATTTAAAGAAATATTAATTACAATTTTAATAATAGGTATTGTTCTGGTACTTAATTATCTTAAAATATTCTGAAAATAATGTCACTAGCATTTTTGCTAAGATTCTGGTCTTGGTCATGGTCTCGAGTGATTGCTCTGGGAAATTTTCAAGACTAGTGAATATTATTTTAACTATTTTCAAGAAGTTGTAAGTGGACCATTTGACGAAAGGAATGGGAAATTGTACAAAGAATGGAGTGGAAAATTAGATGTGATGTGCTTTAATGTCTTTTTTTTGCTATTCAATTGTTGTACGTTACAAGGCACGGTCTACAGATTAAAAGAGTAGATATAATTATATTTTAAAATCTGAAGCAACTATTGGAAAATCCATTGAATCTAATGTCAAACTGCAACATATAGAATATGTCAGCCTATAGTTGCAAGAAGCTCTTAAATCCTAAGTGGGCTAATAATTTCTAAAAATGTCATGGTTGGGCCCGTCAAGTAGGCTATGGTAGCGGAGCCTATCAAGTAGGCCATATTTTTAAAAAATAATTGTTCTATCTGTAGGCTAGTAACTAAGTCATATAGAAGTCTTAGTGACATAATTCATGCCTACCAGTGCTAACACCTCATATAATCACAGCTTGGAGCGTGTTGTCTATCCTGGTCTCGGTCTCTAAGGTCCGGTCTTGGCCTTGGTCTTGGTCTCGAGGGGTCTGGTCTTAGTCGCAGAGTGTTGGTCTTGACTGCAAGTCTTTATTCCATTAAGAAGAAGCTGAAGTATAGCCCAATGGATATATAGAATTTTATGGGTTACTGTAGGAAACTGAGAGCTGGCTAAGTGAATGTGTAAAGTTTTATGTATTATTGAAGAAATACTTAGAGCTGGCTCAATGGAAATGTATGAGTTTATGTGTTATCGTAGGGGCACTGACAGCTGGCTCAGTTGATGTCTGCTGTATTGGATTTGACACGCCTGCCCAGAACACACTAGATGAGAGACTGGCTGAATGTCTAAGACTGTTAAAACTGGGTGGAGAAGTCTACATGCTGCGTGCTGTCAGCTCAGGGACAATTAATCAACAAGAACTAAAGTCAGTCATGAGTCTCAACGGGTTTATTGAGATTTCGATTAAGGTTCTATTAATTTATATTTATCCATATTTAGGCTTTAGCATCTCAGTCTTTATACTTAATGCTAATTGTGTAAATTTTATTCTGATTTCTTATGTAAGATTTAACAATTTGCTCAACCACTGATTCAATAATCGACATACCTCAGGAATGCCGTAAAAATCTGTATTTTTCTCTTGTTTATTCGCACATTCAATATGGTATAGAAATTTATGGAAAAACAACCTCTAAGTTATTACAGCCTCTGCAGTTTTAATTCCTGTAATAGAATTTTACGAACTCTACAAAATAAATCCAGGTTTTGTAATGTCAAAGAATTATATGCTAATTTCAATACTTTACCTGTATCTCAACTCTATGTACTCTATAAGTAAATTAATTTATAAGTGTATTAATTTTGACGGTATTATGTCTACGACAATTCGTGACATCATTAATTCTCTACATCAAAATAGTTATTACAATACTAGACTGTCAAACACTAATTATATATTTTCTAATAGCAGCAAGCTTTTCTTCAAATCTTATATTTTTAATTGTGTGATGATTTGGAATAATGTTCCCTTAGAAATTCGTAATAGTAAATCTTTGAACTTATTCAACAAGAGATACAAAGGCTATTTAATTAGTATTTTGTAATGATAAATATATCTTAATGTTGGCAATTATCGTGCTATTTCTGTCTTTACTTAGGTTGCTTACTTCAATAATTGTAGTTTGATTTTTATGCCGTCAATTGTTGTACAACAGTTTTTCGAACTTGCACGCCGGTTAGTCGGTACTGCTTTTTCGCTAGTAACTCTTGCTAATTTTAAATGCACATGTATGTTTGGCTGTTTTTTGCGTGTTTGCTGGCTGTCAACTAGATAGGGTATATATACCCTCTTTGATGACCTTGTGATTGTATGTATGCTACTTCAATAAACATAGTTCTCTCTCTCTCTAATCTTTCAGTGACAGACTTAAAATATTCCTTATATCTCTAGCCTCTATTGTCATTTTCATATCTACATAGGAATATGCTATCAAAATGAAAAATTGTACCAGTTTCCTTTAATTAATTATTTTCACTTCCTTTCTAAATTCAAGTTCATCTTTAAATTTAAAGTTTAAAGTTTTATTTAAAATTTTTATTTAAAATTTATTTTTATTTAAAATTTAAAGGAGGCAGCTAGAGTTGCCTCCTTTAAATTTTCCAGTTAACAAGGGCTATGATTTTGCAAAAACTTTTTTGCATGCTTATAATACCTTCTGAGGTGGTTTCCAATGTATATTTTTCAGTCCTACGGAATATACTCTTATGGCATTAAATGTAAAACTAGAAGTGGTAAATTTGCAAAAAATATACATGTAGGTCTACATATAAACATAAAGCTCCTTTATTTTGGAGTAATTCAGTTTAAGTGAAAACATTTGTTTCTTTTCTTCTCTACAAGTTCTTCAGTTATGTTCAATTACCGAACTCAATATATTATATTAAGTATATAACTTAGCAGCCTCTAAAAGCCTTTATGTTCTCATATACGATTATGCTGTGAAACAATTTGTTTTTTGTTGCCTGTAAATATTAATGATCTTGTTAAATTTTCTATTTTATATACATACACATTATTTACAAATATACTAAAAAGTAACAGCAATATTTATTTTAAAATATTGTAGAATTTGACATGTCATTGAAGTTCATGCAGACAGCACTGCAGAGTTACTGTAAAGCTACAAATTGTGTCACGATTTGCTAAATGTATACATATTCTTAGTAATGGCATTAGTTAATATGGCAGAATAATTATTTGTGTTAATTTTTTAGGGGGTAAGCACACTAACTGTAATTTGTGTGAAGAAGATTTATGCACTGCTTAATGTTAAAGCTTACTGTTGATTTGTTTCTCTTTATACTTTTGAACTAGCATTCTATTCTGTTTGTTTACAGATGTAGTTTTTGATCTATACTTTAATATTTGTAAAGTATTATAGTTGTCCTCTAGTTTCTGCAAAATCATAATGCTTTAATCTGGTTTTATGCAGATACTGAATAATGGTGAGATGGCATTATGTCATGCTAAGAAACCAGCCTATGAATCTGGAGCCAGTGTTCAGCTTAAGCTACCTAATTCAACTACCAATGGTATATACTTTTGTAATCAATAATTTTAAATTTCATTAATAATATTTAATATATATGCACTATATTAAATTGTTGTAATTAACTGGTGTACATTCATTAAAAGTTCTCACTTGTTATCCAGTAATCTGCGGAAGTTATTAATGTAACTTGATTCTCTAAAGGCCTAGAGTATTGAATTCTGTAGAAGAATACTATCCTATTACTATTTGTAATCAATTTTAGTTTGACTAGAGTGAGTATAGGGTGGTTGGCTGTAAAGCCGTCGGCTGTTAAGCCGATGTTAACGTTAGTTTCTTCTCTCAAAAGCAATATCAGTGAAAGGTGCGCCAAGGCTTTGAACCCACTCATTTTGATCTGCGGTCGGATATCTTACCGACATGGTAGATTTACCATATACCAAGCTTGAAGGAAGCCCTGTCAGCAGTTACCATATTTTAACTAGAAGCACAACCTATTAGCTAACCACATCAGAAGCCTTTAATTTTCACATCTACTCTCCAATAACTTGCCAACCAATAAGAATTTAATGTTCGGTTACTCGACATAAGGCATTTTCAGGGACGTCTCTTGGAGACTCTGCACAAACAGGAGCCAAAACACCACACGATGTCGACTGAGTATTCAAAGACCATATGAGAAAGCTAGATCAAAACTGAACTAGTCCAAGATCCAAGGGAAGCGGATCAAAATTTAGAGCTATGGCAGAAAGAGATGGGTTTTTAGCTTTCCCAGGAAAGTGCCAATACATTTGCGAGATAAAAGATTTTGTGGCATATTGTCAGAGCAGAAAACATGAAGGAGCATCTGCCAATGACAAATTTAATGTTTGAGAAGGTTTTTACTAGAGGAGCGAAGATTACGAGAGGGTTGATAGATTGATAAAAGGTCAGATAGATAGGATGCTTTAACATAATTTATACCTTTGGAAGCAAATGAAGCTATCTTGAATTTTATTCGTTCAGAGACTGGAAGCCAGTGCAGTTCTTAAGAAGAGAAGAAGTGTGTGATTTGAATATTTTTATATTACAGACGACTCGAGAAAGGGAGTGTTGGAGATGAATTAGATAGGTTTTCGGGAGACCGTTCAGCAAGGAGTTACAATAATCAAGTTTACAATGGACAAGCGCATTAGCTAATACAGTGGCAGAATTGATATTAAGGGACCTACGAATTTGGCGTCATTGTCAGATATGGAAAAACGAAGAACGACAGGCAGATGAAATATGTATTAAAGTTTAGATTTGAATCAGACCTATCAATTAACCTACATGCCATCGGCTCAATTAAACTAAGTTATCGAGTCAGAGGACGTAAAATTTAGTTTCTATAAGAATGACACATGCTGATTATATGAAGCTTTAAAGATTATGATGGCATTATTGTTAGACTTGTAAACCGCATAGTTCCCATTATTGTGCTAGTGAAACTTGTTTGTGAATTATATGATTCTCACCCTTGACATCGCCTTGGCTGAAGCCAGTGGTGTTGTTGGTTAGATATTCGACCGCGGATCAGTATGTGCTGGGTTCAAATCCTGGTGTCGCCCGTTACTGTCATCGCTTTCGAGTGAGAAAACTGACGTTAACCTTAGCTGTTTTAGCTTCTTGAGCTACTGTATGTTTCATATTTCAATATTTGATTTCTCATGTATGGTGTATGTCTAATAAAGCATGACGATAGCTATCATGGAGAGTGATTTTAGGTTGTTCTTTGAACAATTGAGCATGTAGTGTCAACAGCCACTCTTATGATTTGAATAACTATGACCTTAATTAACTAAATACTATTAGTATTGTGTTGCTATGTTGTTTTTGACTACAACAGCGTATTGTGTTGTAGTTAGATGGTATTACTGAGCTACTGTGTTGTTGTTGCTGACTGTACAGCAGCACATCAGGTATGGACTCTATCATTGAATGATGATGTCGACAGTGAATTGATCGACTCAGATGCTGTACTCGATGACTCTGATTTCAAGAAACCGGATCCATCTACACTCAAAGGTAACATTACTAATTGCAGTAAGATTATATACATAATCATAATTGGGAGATTCACTTGATGCTGCAATGACTTGTGACAAAGCATCATTGAACATGATTTACTTGATGTTGTAACGATGTGTCGCATCATTGAACATGATTTGCTTGATGTTGTAACAATGTGTCGCATCATTGAACATGATTTACTTGATGCTATAATGATGTGTGACAATGTGTCATTGAAACTAATAATGTGTGACAACATATCATTGAATATGATTTACTTGATGCTGTAACAATGTAACAATGCATCATTGAACCCGATTTACTTGATGTTGTAACGATGTGTGACAACACATCATTGAACCTGATTTACTTGATGCTCTAACGATGTAACAACGCATCATTGAACATGATTTACTTGATGCTATAACGATGTGTGACAATGTGTCTTTGAAACTAATAATGTGTGACAACACATCATTGAACCTGATTTACTTGATGCTCTAATGATGTGTGACAACACATCATTGGACATGATTTACTTGATGCTCTAATGATGTGTGACAACACATCATTGGACATGATTTACTTGATGCAGTAACGACGTGTGACAACGTGTTATTGAACATGATTTACTTGATGATACAGCGACGTGTGGCGATGCTTCAGTAAAACGCAAGGCGTGCAAGAACTGCACGTGTGGGTTAGCGGAAGAACTTGAGAGTGATAAGTCTGGTAGCAAAGTCACTATCGACATGGTGGATCCTGAAGTGAAAGCTTCCTCCTGTGGAAGTGTATGTACAGCTAACTTAAAGCTATCATGTTTTAGGTTCATCTTACTAAACATCTCTCTCTCTCTCTCTCTGGTGTTCTGCCAAGTGGCAGGTCCAAGGTACATTTTCCTATTCACAAGTTGCCTTTCGCACTTCATAAGAGCACTCCTTTGATCAAAGAGTTAATCCCTTCACAAATGGCTAAACTCTATTCACACCTTGCTCAGTCGCCTCCTACGACACGTGCAGTTTATGGTTGGTCTATTCGTCAATATTCCGGACACAACATGGGAAAAGAGCACATTACTTTAATAGATCAATTGAAACTGCTCATATTACGTTTGAGTTGATTGAACTAGATATTGTTGGTCAATAACAGTTCTAAATTGTTTTGAGCCTCATACTTGCTACTGTTAGTTTTCTAACATCTCTTTTGAAAGTAGCCTGATAAACGTTAATATATTATCTGCAATGATTACGACTTAATTGGCTGTATAACTATCTCAATATCAAATCTGTTATTTTTCTACTTGTTGTATTCTTTGAAAATTCATCTCCTGTTAAGTGTTAATCTCCTATAAACTCTGTCAGGACTGTACTTAATGTTTGATAACTGAATACAGGAAGTTAAAGCAAGCATATTTGGTACTTAAGCGACCCATTTATAAAATGTTTGTCTGTGTTTTTATGTGTATTTGTGTATGGATCTCTAATTTAAAACTTATGAACTGTATGAGTTAGTAGACTTACTCCCTACAGAAAAATTATGTGAATTTAAAGTTGAATTTTGCTCATTTATGCATTCATGGGCAAAAGAAACATACTAAAGACTTTCAAAGATAAAATCAGCCATGCAAATTGTATTTCTCACTAAAATATGAGGAAACCGTAAAGTTTGCATAAAACATATGTTAATACAAACTATGGTAAAAGGACCACCAGTTTTATATGTTCTTATTTTTGGAATATGCTTCCAAAACTCCTACAGACTGTCAAGTCTACGGCTATCTACTCACGAAAATTAGGGAACATCTTTTAAATACTATCTAATTTATAATATCTAAGTTGCTATTAAATTTGTTATATAATTGAAAACTATTTTGTGTTAACTAATAGCTTCTACTATTTGGATTTCTTTCTCATTTTTGATTCATGACATATTTAAGGTGAAACTGTGTCATTATATTTGTGGCTACTGTATTTACCGTATAATTATTGTGATTGTTTTAATAACATGTTACTGTGCAGTTGTAATACTGGTTTTGTGTCATTTGACTAAAGGAGTACATTTGTAACTAATATTTGATATATATATATTATATACATGTATGTATATAAATATATATATATATATATATATATATATATATATATATATATATATATATATATATACAGTATATATATATATATATACATACATATATATAATATACATGTATATATATACATATATATATAAATATTATATATATATGCATATATATATATATATATATATATATACGTGTGTATATATATGTATATATAGTTGCTAACAGTTTAATCAGTCTCTCTCTCTCTCTCTCTCTCTCTCTCTCTCTCTCTCTCTCATGTCTGTATGTATGTCTGCCTCTATGTATGTGTGTATACATGTATTTGAATGTTTGTCTGTATTCATATATGTCAGTCTACATGTCTATGCATATCTGTATATATATGTCTCTGTGTTGTGTCTCTACAGTGTTACCTAGGCGATGCATTCCGCTGTGCCGGATGTCCGTATTTGGGTATGCCAGCTTTCAAGCCTGGTGAGAGAGTGCTGATCAGTGACTCCAAGCTTCAACCTGATAAATAAATCTAGCTTATTCTAATCTTTCGTTCCTCGTTGACTTCATCCATTATTCAATTATTGCGTAATCTATCTGACTGTTTACTTTGTAATATTTACGTTGTACTCAATGGCTTTGTTTCTTGACGCTTGAGAGACTTGTGCACTTCTGTTATACATTGCGACGAGTTGTGCAATACTTTTCACAGAACTCGCGTGTGTTGTGTGTTATATCGTTCTGTATGAAGTATTAGCTTGTAATTCTTATACCAATTTTGTGAATCGTATTTTATTGTTAATACTATTAAACAGGGGCGGATCCAGAAATTTTTTAAGGGGGGGCCCATATTTTTTATTGAAAGGGTACATATTTTTTGCTTACGCCACGCCTTATTCGGCGCATGTGACGCAAGAGGGGGGGGCTTAAATTTTCTTCACTGCTGGGCTTGTCTCATAGAGTGAGTGTATTCCCGTATCTTACCCCTCCCTCTAACCCTTACTAAAGTCATGAGAAAACCTAAAGTGCCTAAAATTCTACATTTGTTTTGGAAAAAAACAGGTTAATTTTTTCACCTTCGAAGAAGTTCATCGGATCTGGACGAATTGCAAAAGTGACCTAATTTAGGCGGCGGTTGGTGGGGCTTAAGTCCCTTTCAGCCAAGGCTGCTTACACCACTGCTCCGGGGCAGAGTTCGCAGTCTTTACTCCTTTTTTCCACTTATACAGTGGTTAAAGTGAAAATTGAGAGCTAGTGAAACGATCAATATTTTTCGGGACCCCTTCCATTATACAGGGCTCCTAAGATACCAAATATGGGCCCTAATCCTTATTTAAACAAAATTGAGTTAGTTCCCTTTGAACTGAGTTAGTTCCCTTTGAACTCTCGTACCCCCCTCCCCCCCAACCATTACCCTTACAAAACATTGACACATAAAATTTGCCTTAGCAATAATGAAAATATAGTTTTTAATTTTTTTTCGCTGGGCCTAAGGGGGGCCCCGGTCCCCCCCCCTGGATCCGCCACTGCTATTAAAGTATATACAAGTACTCTGATTTCGTCATATTCAACTTATAGTACTAATTGCATATGGAATTGGATTGTGATTTGGTCTGCTTAGTAATGCAAACAAAATTGTTCAGATCAGAGCAAGTTTTCTTCTAAGTCTCTATTGAATTAATATGCCTTATGAGCTCAATGTGACTATTATATATTTGTCACTTTTGTAGTTATCCTCGGTTATTTACAAAGTAGACACAGAAAAAACCATCAGATTTGGCTAGGTATATTGTTGCACGCAGGGACAGGGTTAAATAGCAATGGCTGACTACGTAGTGAAAACAAGACTGCTACTGGCTATAAGTAAATATTACTTTACTATATTGCTTAGTCTGTAGTAGTATACAATGCACAGCAGTGTATCAGAAGACATAAGCTTTGCCGAAATACCATCATCATCATCTTCCCCAGAATCCCAGTTTAACGAGGGTCGGGGAAATATATCAAAATGCTATATTAAATAAATTTAAAAATAAGGAAATTATTGCTAAATAACGTCTAATAATTCATAGAATAATATAATCGTTAGGGGGTATCTAAACAAGAACTGTGAAAGGCAAAGCGAAACCTCAGAAGATGTAGTTCCCTTTAGCTATGGACTGCAATAAGGATTGAATAAAATATAGGATTTTGTGAAATGATTAACTTGTTTATAGACGGAGTGCTTCTCACGAAGCGTAATTCGAAGACTGACTGTTAACTTATAATTAGTTCAGGTAAACCTAAAACAGCCAATGTCCGAGATTTTACTCTCTTATCCGTGTCAACGGGACTTGATCTCCGGAACTCATAAACAATCGTTAAATATAATTAACACGTGAACAATTTAATAAATAATTTGCTCAATTGAGTAAACTATTTCAAGGTTGTATTCTCGAGCCCTCTTAGATATATATTAAAGTTATTAGGTCTATGTATTGAATTTGTATCAAAAAGTGTTTATTACATCAAATATTCCTACAAATATTCTCACATATCATATATTAGTTTTAATTTCATTATAGCCTACCTCCTTGTGCAGCTGTATGGTCACAAACTGTTGTTTTAGGCACTCGTGCGCATAATATGAACTTGAGAGACCAAGCACAAAGAAGATTTAATGTCTTATTTCTCACCTCTAGGCTATATGCGGGTGAGAATTGGCAACTTAAGAATTTATACCAATCTTAATCATTGCATTGGCCGAAGATAGGTTAATGCCACGGATTTGAGATACTCATGCAAAGTTTTATGAAGGAAAGATATTAGTGGAACTTTTTTTAATCTTTAAAGAAATTTAATTCTACGTCAGTCGGAATATAGACTACATAGTTAAACAGAATTAACCGAACAAACTAGTAACCGAGCGACTTACTAAATAACAACGTTTTGTAAATTGTGATAACACCTATTTATTGCTATACTAATTGGATGTTTCTTCACCGGTTGATATTGGTGACGTGATTAAAGCAGCATGGAGCCGAGATATCACGCTTTTTCACGTAACACCGTGGAGCTCGTCTGCGCTTAAAGCTCTGCTCAGCTTTCAGCTGCAAGAACGACGAGATGAGAGCAAGTCGAGATCGTCTGTCTGGGCTGTTTGCTGAGAGATTGAGCAGCTTGTCGTGCGGGTGCTGGGTGAACGACTGAAAAGTTTGAAGGAACGACGCTGCTGCTGACTCTTTCTCGAACATGAACCCAGCGAGACGAGAGTGATCTGTGGAGAGCTTCATAGTGTGAAATCTGCTCGACATCTGTCGATAGTTAGACAAGTAACTGATCTGATCCTGCCAGAGCCTGAAGCCAGACCCGACAGCCGCGAGCACTATATGAAGAGCTCTCGCTCTCCTCGCCTCGCCCGTGTTGAGCAGCAGCACTAGCAGACCTTTGCCTCCCTCACTCCACAGTGGCTGAGAGTCCGCCGAGCGACAAATCGCTATGTTAGTGGACGACTTGTCTAGTGGCAGACTGCCCGCGCGGTCTATGTAGTAGGTTGATCTGTTGTCAAGCTTCGAGCAGTCGCTTGTTGTCTTGGCGTCTATGAATGTGTTCGTTGACGCGGAACCAAAGTACATCGTCACTCTGCATTTACCTACGTACACCTGAAAACAAAAACAAAATGTGTCTTGTAAGAATTTATTTTAGGTAGCGTTTTCTCTGTAGAGAAAGACTAATTTTCTCTGTAGAGAAAGACTAATGAAAGTCCTCTGAGCATCGCAATTTCATCGCAAGTTAATCTTCAGTGCAATATCTGGCTATATTGCCCTGAAGATTAATTTCCTCATTTTCTGGTAACGATTATCATCGCGAATGCAAAACAGCTTTATGCTAGCCAACAAATTATTTTGACCGCTACTGAACGATGCCAACTAAATGTCAGTAATTATTATTAATGTACTGAAAATCTTCAGGATTTTTATTGAAAGATCTGTTACGGAAGGAAGGAAGTGCAATCTTCCTCTAAATTCACCAAAAATAATGAGCATATATGCACTCCTATGAGTGCATATATTGAGTTGAACTAAAAATGGTAAATATATTCCAGATTCCCGGCCGCGCTAATCTGAGAGTAGTATCTCGGACATTCAGAGGATTGGTTACACGGAAAATGGACTAAATTGCCTAACGGCTTAAACATGTTGTATTAAAAGTGATAGATATATAGGTCTACATGTATATCGAATTAAGCAGGGGCGTTTTAACCATATAAACGATGACGAAGTTTGCGTAAGGAAATTCTCCGGGGGTAATAAGTTGCATTTTGTCACTAATTAAATCGCGTTTTGCCGAAAACATCATGAGCAGACTTGGTTTATAAAGTAGTAGGCCTACTGTAGCAAAGGCGTCAGAAAGTGCCATGTCTACAACATGTTCAACGTGCTCATGTCATGTTCAAACTAGGAAGTTGAGACATTGTGATACATTACGAGGAAAGACTGCCTTACTGTAGATACAGATCTGGTTCGTTCCGAGCAGAGGAAAACCCGCCATGGTGTAGACGGATAATATTATTCAAAGCAGTGGTTTGAGGAGAACAGCGTTATTAGAGGCAGCCACAAGAAAAACCTGAGATCGAGTGAGAGAAGGAGAGACAAAAAATAGTAGAGTTTTTTGAGAAAAAAAATGTGGAGTTTTTTCTCTCTATAACGTTCAGCCAAGTGGCAGGTCCAATATTCATATTCATACTCAAATTTTTCTTTCATGCTTCATAAAGACCGTGCTTAGCGATAAAAGACAAGATTGTAAAGAGATTTACTCGCTAATCGATGGTCTTGATGATGATAAAGACCATCGATTAGCGAGTAAATCTCTTTACAATAGACCCGCACCTTAATGTAGCTTTTATGTTGGGGAAAATATGGCGTATCAGGAGGTTTCCCGTGGCCCTTATCAGTTCTTTCTTAGTTGCCTCTTACGACACGTGCAGTTAACTATACTTTAGTGGCTAAACTTTAGTGGCTACATACAGTTAACTATACTTTAGTGGTCTATACTTTAGTGGCTCGGACGCAACACTTGAATTTTTGAGATAAAGTTTAAAACACGAACTTCAACTTACAGTTTTAGTTTTTCTAAGGCTCTTATAGAAGATATTGCTAAGAAATCTATGGAAAAATTCCACTACTGACCTCGGTCTTTAGACTCCTGAAGAACATTTCTACCTGTAGAATATCATGTTCAGATACAGTCATCTCCTCATTATGAAGCTTCCCACTTTCCTGTCCGCTACATGTGATAAGGCTCTTGTCATTATCGCACGGATGCAGAAGTATTGATGGAATAACGACGGGCCGGTTGGAATTCTTTTTCCTCACTGATAAACTTTTGCTAATTCTCTCATTGGTATCAAACTTCTTATTATTTGATATTTGGAGATCTGATAAAAGTTCTGTTGTACTGTCTTTCACTGCCGAGTGAAATATTCTGTTAGAGATTCTTTCTTGGGGTTCTTTAATATTTTCTTCAGATCTGTGAATCAAATAAGGTTCGCTACGATAAGGATTGTATTGACTGATCTGCAATCCTACGTGGGAAGGTGAATTGGTTTTAATACTGTTTCCTGCTAGCTGAGGCAGCGACGGCGGGGAGGTGATTGAGAAGAACTTTAACTTGGATTCGCTCATAGATTTGTGCTGGATCTTTTCCTCTCTAGGAAGTGTACTCGCATAATCCATAGAGGTCCATGTTAACCTCGAAACTACTGGTTTAGCATATTGTTTCGTGCACTGAATAATAGTAGTTACAATTTTATTCTGGAGATCAGTATGATATTGTTCATTTTCCGCATGACCGTCACCCACTGTCAATCTATTTTTCTGATAGTCTAAAGGCAATTTACTGAAGGGCATAGTAGAATATTTTGAGATGTTCATAGATGATTTATTATCTGTCGCATTTAAATGAACTTCTGAGGCCGCTCTGTTGGTTAAGCTACATTTTACTGGTGAACCGTTTTCAACTACCGTAGCTACCTTTTTTAATTGAAAAGTTCTTAGCTGCAATGCATTTGCAAAATCTTGTCTCATATTGTAAGGAAAAGTGGCATTACTACTTCCAAAACATATTTGACGGTCCACTTGCTTGTCTTCATTGACGCCAGACTGACTACTCTCGATATCTGTGCTTGTCTTTCTATAAGCTGCTCGCGAAGTTGGACAGAAACTTAGCCTGACTAATTCCTCTAGTGTTCCCTTGTGGAACTGAGGTGATGATTGAGATGTTCTTAACGGCGTCGTTGCACTTTCGTTCTTAAGACTACTTACATTTTTATCCGAGTCGAGATAAGAATTGTGCGAATATGTAAGGTGTTTCATATATTGAGTGTCTTCAGAAAAAGATGCAATACAAGATTCTAAGGAGTTCCTCTCTAATTTATGCTTTCCTTCTGAGTCCGTATTTGAACTCGGATCAATGAGCTCAATTGCGTCGTCTGTACAGTAGATGAACGGCTTGTAAGTGCATGGTGTAGCGTTCGAGAACTCATTGAGATTAAAATGAGCTTGCTCTGAAGATTGACTTAACAGTTCGGGTAAATTTTTTAGAGCATCATTACGACGTTTAAGTTGACTTTCTTTCACGGACTGTCTGTAATTACCGTGATGGCTTTGCTTTGAAGATTCCAAATACAAGCCAACAAGTATGTCATTTGATATACTGTTTGTGTATTTAGTGTGCTCTTGCTTCGTGCCTGTGTCGTAACTACTGACGTAACAATCACTGACAGTTGTATTGTAGTCAGCCTCAGCTAGATCTGTGCTGATATAGGGAAGATTTGCCAGCGTGGTTTGTCCCACGGGGTGGGTGTGATTCATTGGCCGTACTGCAAGACTTGACGCTTTTATTTTGACGGTGTTATCTAATTGAACTGTAGGGCAGTTAACAGAATGTATTGGCAAAATTAACGAAGATGAACAGGATTGAAGTATTGGGGCTCCAATGCCGTCCAATTTAATTTTATCGATACATTGCATAGGAGAATTTTGACTGTACTTTAACTCCGAACCATTATAAGAGATAGCTTCTTCGCTGGCTGCCATAACTGCGTCTAGCGTGGTATCGATTATTTGGTTTCTGACAAAAATTAACTCGTTTTCATTTATCGTTGAACATTTTACTATTTTACTGACGACTGAATTTATTGCAGGATTATCATTTAGTAGTGAGTTGTGAGCTGTTGGATGTAACTCATTGTCGTGCACAACATATCCTGATACAATGTGAGTCATTCCACTGATAGATGGTCTGTTGTAATTTTCTAGAACTGCCTGTATAGGTCGATTGTATATTTGAGATATTTGACAGTGTGCTTTAGATTTATGTAGAAGATGTCCTTGAGTGTCACTATAGTTCTTAGTGGTTTGGATGCATGGAATTGAACTTACGATTGCACAAGAAGTGAATGTTATAGAAGAAAGATTCAATTGATTAGTTGAATAGCTATGTGAAATGCTAAGGACACTTTGCGACACTGATGTTTTATGGTTAGATTTGACTGAATGGGGAACCAAATTTTTCGTAGAAACTGTGAAACAGGCATTTTGAGTATCTAAGCTGGAACGTCGCATGAAATCCATCGAGGTGTCAAAATTTCTTGAACACGCTTGTTCAGGTGTGGTACCAGTTTTAGTAGTAGGCCTACTATTGTGTTTAGTCACTTGAGCCTCCGCTTTTAGACTCAATTTCATTGAGGTTTGGTGAGTCATCAAAGACCTAACTGGCTCCGGAACACGTGAAATATCGGTGTATGAACTAGACAGCATTATTCTTTCCTTTATGTTTTTATTTGCGTCATGTTTACTAGTTTCATCTGATATGGATATACAATCAGTAGTCCCATGTTTCTGAATAACTGCCATTTGTTTACCACTTTCCGTTAGCTTGCTTTCCATTGTGACTTGTAATTCAGAAGCGCAGGTTGCATGACAATTTATTCGTCTGTCGTTATTTTGGCACGAAGAATGAACATGCAATTCATCGAGTATATAGTCTTCGGTATTCCGCAAACTCAACAAGTCATTCTGCATAGACACATGTTCAGAAAAAATTTCAGAAGTTGGCGCTTGGTACTTGGGTCTTTCTAGTCTAGGCCTACTTTGTTCCTTAAATTGCAATAGTTCAGAACTAGGCTTAATGTTGCCGCTTAAAATATCACATAACGGATTAGCATCAGTACTGGTACTCACGTGAGGGTCACTTTCTTTATTTTCAAACTCAAATGAAGATTGATTAGTCGTCACAGGAGAGCCATCAAGAATTGTCCTCGTATAATTTAATACGTCATGAGGCTCGTTAGTAATACTTTGCTTCGAGATTCCCGGCTCAATTTTGCCGATATTTACGTCAGGATGTGATGGTTGCACATCAAAAGGTGGGGCTAAGGGTGGCAGCATGCGACAGGTGCTTGATGTTTTTCTTTTATACTCTTCCAGAAACATCTCCCGAAGCTTCGCTGCTGTTGTCCTTCCTCCTGCTCTACTGCCAGAGCCGTAACATTTATTTTCTTCGCTTTTCTTTAGCTTACAGCTTTGTGGAAGATCTTTGCCTTGCGAAATTTGGCATGGATATGAATGATTATTGAAAGCTTCAGCATTTGATCCGGTGCATGAATTATCGGATGTATGAAACAATTGTTGACGTGAAGTAAGTTCTTGAGGTAAAATGTAAAGAGATTCATTTGCAGTATGGAATGATGATATCTTCACTGATTCATTGGTTCGAATGGTAGAATTTATAGTGGATGTGGTTGATAGACTTTTTACTGCGCTGTTGCCGGTTGTATTAATTTGCGATATATTGCAAATCTGATGTACTTTATTTGTCAAACATCTGTTAACTTCTGAGGCTTCCTGAAGAGTCTTACTTTTGCAGATCACATTAGCTTGTTGTGGAATGATTAATCTCCTATTGCTAAAGATTTTCGCAGCTTTATTTCTATAATTAAATTTCAGTTCGGGAGATGATGACCTTTCAAGTATTCCATGAGATTGGTTAAACTTATTGTTCGATTTTTCATCTATTTTTGAGGAAATTGTGGTAAATTTGGATTTTTCTGTTAAGCTTATGGTACAGTTTTGGCTGTTTGAGAGGTTCTTATCTTCCAGGCTCGTTTCTTCGTGTATAGTGCTGAACTGAAGGACATGAGGTGCACGCCGTTCAGAGCGCTTACGTGGCTCTCTACAACCTCTTTTCCTGTAGGCTTGATGTATGACCACTTGCACTGTTGTATTTTCTGAAGCCGACTCTCCTATGCTAGATGTGTTAGTCAACAGATCTGTTGAAGCGGAGGAAGATGTTGACATGATCGCGCGATCATCTAGATCTCTGTTTGATTTTGTACTAGTAGCAGGCGACGACTCAGTTATCCTAACAGAAGGAATCTTCTGCAGGCAAATCTTTCTCATTATATTTTGCTATTAATAGTTTTAAAATTCTAGTAAATATTCACTTACACTGATGCAACTTAGCTGATTATGGCTTGAACTTCTCTTAAATATTAACATGCTAATTTTTCTGTTCCCTCATCTTAGATCGTTAATGATAGAGAGATATATTCATAATTTTATACATCCTTTTTGATTTGTTTTTATTTCAGTGATTTCAATATAAGAACAATAAAAGTCATAATACCAGTAGGCCTACATGGCAACTTCAAACACCACTGTATTACACTTAAGCCAATCTGCTGAGAAAATAGTCAAGGTCCTTAATTGAAAGAAAAAAATTGAAATTACTTGAAAGAAAGAAAGGTCCTTAATTGCAAGTGCATAACAAACATCTGGAAAGCGATCCCAAAGGTGAGACACCAAACGAAGAAAGGCTTAAGTTTTCGTTATCTGCAAAGCATTCGAAGTAAAATGGATAAATGTAGATGCGAGTTTAACGCCAACGTCAAAAGCCCGAAAAAACTAAGATAAAAAACAGTATGAAAAATAGATATTAAAAAAGATAAAGTCTAAGTTCTATCTTGTATAAGTCCTATTTGAAACTGCACATATGCCTTCATGTAGAAAAGGAAAGACTAGCTGATGCAAAATATTTTAATGTATTAATTTTTATAAAAAGTAGGAGGAAAGCATTCCAGAACTGAGGAAACACTTTAGAGCGCAGCAAAATTGAGCCTGTCCAGAGTAGGTTAACCATCTGGTGCAGAAAGATAAAATTTAGTAAGATAATGTTAATGTATGTCAGGCTTGATAAAACTGATGCAGTCAGCAGTCTCTATATTGCTCGGTTGACCCATGCGAAGCCAAGCATACCTTCACGCTGCCGGCTGTCTATTCTTGTACTTGCCAGCTTGCAGATCTGAAATTCTCTTCCAACTAATTTCAATGTGTCTTCTTTTTCATCACACCAACTTTTGCTTTCAGCAGTTACATAACCAGTTATGCGCACAAACTTTAAAAAAAATACTATTTTATGTTTAAAGTAGCATTTATTATCTATTTCTATTTTAAGAAATTTCGTACTAAAGTTCTTGCAGCAAGTATAGTAAGTAGACAGTCATCATCATCTTCCCTCAATTCCCAGTTGAACTAGGGTCGTGATACGAATAGACCCAGTGGCGGATCCAGGGGGGGCCCAGGTGGCCCGGGCCCCCTCCTTAGGTCCTCCTAAAAAATTTAAACTATATTTTCATTGTTTCTATGGCAATCTCGATGTGAAAATAGACCCTATCTTAGTAATGGAGGTGGTTGGGGGGGGGGGTAAGACAGGGCATATTTTCATTGTTTCTATGGCAATTTCGATGTGAAAATATGTTAGTAATGGAGGTAGTTGGGGGGGGGGCCCGGGGGAGGGTAAGACAGGGTATATTTTCATTATTTCTATGGCAATTTCGATGTGCGAATATGTTAGTAATGGCAGTGGTTAGGGGGGGCCCGGGGGGGTACTACAGGGAACTCAGTTCCAATAACTCGATTTTTTCTAGGATTTACTAGGAGCACTGTATAATGAAAGGGGGTCCAAAACAATGTTGACCGTTTCATTAGCTCTCAATTTTCACTTGAACCAATGCATAATCACTGCATTGGAGGAAAAAAGGGTGTAAGTAAAAATATGAACTCTGTCCCGTAGCAGTGGTGCAAACAGCCTTGGCTGGAAGGGACTTAAGCCCACCCCACCGCCAAAATTAGGTGACTTTTGCAATTCGTCGAGATCCGCACAGTTTCTTCAGAGGCGAAAATATTAACCTACTTTTCCAAACAAATTTAGGATTTTAGGTTTTCCCCTGACGGGTATGAGCGGGGGGGGGGGGGGTAAGGTACGGGAATACACTCACTCTATGAGCCGAACGCAGTAGTGAACAAATTTTGAGCTCCCTCAAAAAAATTTTGGGCACACCACCCTTAAAAAATTCCTGGATCCGCCCCTGAATAGACCTTCTTTTGAAGTTTTCCATTCGTTTAAATTTTGTAGCAGTTTCTGGAGCCTAGGGCTCACCAACCGAATGCCCTTTCTGTCTTTGGTTTGGATCTTGCTTTTATGTCGCCTTCTAAGACACATGCATATTTACATTGTTGGTCAATTCTACAAGCAACCCGGACACAACACGGGTAACAGTTCATGCTTAGTACGAAATAAATAAAAAATTGATTTTATGACCGTTAGTACGGTCATAAAACCAAAAATAATGTCTCAAAGTTGAACTAAACTCCCCGATAATAATAATAAAAATAATAATAATTATTATTATTATTATTTTTTTTTTATAAATTATTATTATTATTACTTTTATTATTATTATTATTATTGTTATTATTATTATTATTATTATTGTTGTTATTTTTTATTTTTTATTTTACCCCGGTGTAAAGAACCTGGGGTTTGATAAAAACGATTCGAGCAATACGTGCTGAATCGCCGCCCGGCTACTCGAGGTCATCAATCAGCTTAAAAGAATTGTTGAAGCAGACTGCATTAAATCTTTGCAAAGTCATGGAAAGCCTTTGCCAAAGAAAAGATGTCTCTCGCTTATCGCCGGTTTGCTCTGCAATAAGTCTGCCTATGCCATTAATAAAGTCAACTCCTTCGGGATTCATCGGGCCCATGGTTTCCATAGCCACCGGAACAACTTCATATCCTAAGGACAGATCACGGTATTTATCCAACTTCCTAGAGGCGGCATGAACAGCAGCACCACCGGCTGTGACTGAAGTCGTATTCAGGTAGGAGTTTGCCAAAGTGTCAATGACCGTGACGTCCCAAACGGCACATTTATCGTTGCACCAGGACACTAAAGTCATGCCGTCCGGACGCTTGCCGTCTGATCTGGACAACCCACTAGGTTCCTTAGAGGAAGGGATGCCTGCTCTCGAAAGTGCTCGCCATATTATGTCATTTAAATTGTGATGGCGAGACATTCTACCTGAGCTTCGTTTGCAGGAGAGGCCGTGGAGACCTAAAGCGTCGACTTCATGATCGCAGGGGCACATGTGAGGCTCGCAAGTTTTCGCCCCTAAACGGAAACTAACAGCTACTCGAATCGCCTCATTGTCTAAAAATAGCCCACAAGAAGGAACAGGGAGAGCGTGAAGCCAGTCGCTACTTCTTTTGATTTATACAGCTAGGAGTCGTGCTCTGTCTACTGCATTGGACTGGGATTCTAACAGACTGCTATAAATCCGATCCACTATAGGACGGTCCCATGATTTCTGGCTACTGACTGAGGTAGAAGGTGGAGCACTGGAGGTGAGGCTTTTGAACCAAACTGACAACGCAACGTCAATGGAACTATCGGCAGAAAGGGAGCACTTATGAAGGATGGCGTCTTGCAACTGCCTCGTTCCCATCGCTGATGCCAAGAAGGCTGAAGGCGCGATATGGGAAACAAGACGAATTCCAAGACCACCCATGCTCACCGGTAGACTGGCTTGCTGCCACTGCAAAACAGACAAATCTGCGTTGATAACGGCGCACAAGCATTGCCTAAGAGCCTCGTCGTAGTCTAAAAGCCGCGGATTAGAGAAGCTCGGACTAGAGCGCAGAACGTGCATAAGTTTAGGTGCACTTAAAGAAAAGCGAAGGATTGTTAAAGCATCATGAGCGGCTAGCGACTTCAAGCGCGATGCTGTACGTTTGAGGTCTTCAAGGCGACTGGATAAAGCGGTGGTAGTAGCTTCTTCTCCAGAGAGTGGCGCGCCGAGTAGAGAACTATGGGATAGGCACATTGGCACAAATGATGACAAAACTGAGTTGCCCGGAGATTTGCAAACTGATGAAATGACTTCGCACTTGGTACGATTCAACTGAAGCCCAAACTCTTGGCCTCTGTCGATGATAGTCTGTACATCATTTGCAATCGACGACTCGCAACCACCTAGAGTAATGTCATCTAGGTATCCCACCGTGAGATCGCTAGAGAGAGAAGTAAGGAGAGGGTGAATAGTCAAGCAAAACAGCATGGGCCCTAAGGGATCCCCTTGTTGGACTCCTTCCTGTGACTCAATGCACCAGTCTCCGAACTTCAACCACGAAGGGCTTGAGTAAGCTAGATGGCAGAAACTATACAGCTCTGGTATCCTGTGATGTATTTCGCTGAGCATTCGTGATCTACTCAAGCAATTAAAAGCATTACAGAAGTCTAGCTTTACCACGAAGTGATCAGCTGGCATTGACTCTTGTTGTTATTGTTATTATTATTATTATTATTATTAGTAGTAGTAGTAGTAGTAGTATTAGTAGTATTAGTATTATCCATATTACTTTTATTATTTATTACTTATTATTTTCTTAGGTGCTTATAGTATCTGCGATTGACAGATTATTTTCAAATAAACTTTGATTAATGCACCCGGATGGGTTTTAAACCTATGTTTTCATACTTAACGTTCTGAAAAATGTTCTATGAACTCGGCCAACCGCTTCAATGCCGAAGAATAAGCAGAACATATTTTACTAAATCTTGTTATATTAAACATAGAATTCATTAAAATTATTCGCCTGTATATTCATTTCATTTAATATAGAGACTGTATTGACCTAACATTACGTAGTGTAGCGCACACATATCTGTTAACTCACAGCAGACGATTTCTTCTTTAGCTACAAGCATTAAGCAGATTTGTCTGACTTTCGCCACCACATGTTTTCATTCATAGGGTTTGCAATACAGACCATTCAAAAGAGTTATGTACTCCAGAACCAAACCCAGAACTAAATACTAGAAAGAAAGGCTACAATAGCTAATAAAAAGTACTGGATCACTACAAAAAACAAAACATTGAGCCTATGTCAGAAATTGGTCGATTCCATTGGCTATGCCAACTTTAAACAGTACAACTGAAAGGGGGTTGGCAATTCGACCCATAGAGGTGGGTAATTCGACACGTAGTGAAAATGGAGAGTCTCTGAAAATAAGTACAATTTGGATGATTTTTTCTCCTCCCAGTTAGTTTATTAATTAAGATAGGCTATATATGGTCAATGACGGCGATAACAGTTTTCTTTGTAGTTTGTGCACTAATTAATATGGTGCCAACAGCTTAGGCTATTTCCTCTCATTGGGTTAGGCTAGTTAGAAAACTGTTGACTTTCAGAACTGTTTGTCACAATTTTAATGATATCTTATAAATTTAACCAGTCAAAAACATCACAAGCACAAAGCATTGTCCTGACGTATATCTATTATTTTTTATTGTCATACATTCAAAAAATTTAAACCATCGTCAGAAAGGACATTCGGTTGGTGAGCGCCTAGGCTCCAGAAATTGTTACCAAAATTTAAACGAATGGAATGGAATGAGCGTATTTTGATTGGTGTGGTACACAGAGAGGATTGAATGAGGTCTATTTGTATCCCGACTCTGGTTAAACTGGGATTCTATAAGGAAGATAATGATATCTTGTATACCAATGCTAATTGCTCTTTTGAGACCTTCATGCTAATCCGAATCTTACATTCATGCTCTATTAGAAGCTATCTAATCGCTCTTTCTAGCAGGCTGTAGCAGCTGTACCACATATTTGGAATTCTTGTCCATCCGCTCTTCGGAAATTTTCGTTCGAATCACATAGGCCTTTGCTTTCCCATAAGCAGATACATAGGAAGTTGCAGACAAGATGGTTGAAGATCTTCCTTTTCCATCTTTTTTCCATTTAGTATCTTCAGTTTTCTTCTTCATGTCCACTTACGAGTGGATATTAAAATCTCTAACGTTCCTAATCTCGGTCTACCTCGATCTGCTTCTCTTCCTTCAATTTTAACTAGAGATGGGAATTTTATGAATTTCCAGAGTTCGGGTTCGATTCGATTCGTTGAAAATGAAAGTTCGGTTCGGTTCGGGTTCGGCCAGAGTCTGGGTTCGGGTTCGCTTCGGTTCGGCCAGAGTCTGGGTTCGGGTTCGGGTCGGGTTCGGTCAGAGTCTAGGTTCGAGTTCGGTTCGGTTCGGTCAAAATTCTAGATTTTAGGGTTCGGTTCGGGTTCGATTCGATTCCCATCTCTAATTTTAACCTTCTATGACCTCTTTTAGAAAACTATCTCCCATTAGAATCATAGAATGCATCCTACCTAATTATTCTTCCAACTTCTTGTAGCATTTATCAACTGTCTATACAGTACGTAACCACTCTTTTCAGGACTTTTTCATTAGCAACTTTTTGGGTCCTGATAATCCTTTCCGTTCTTCCCCATATCCACATTTCTAACGCTTCTGGTTTCCTGACATCATCCTTCCTTGGAGTTTATGTTTCATATCCATAGGCCTATAATAGGGTGGTCGATACCAAAGTTTTCACTTTTCACTATCTTTATCTCAGTGGTTTTCTTGAGACTTTTGTTAATAGGTCTTTCCTGTTGCCGAAGGCCTGTTTTGCTTATGCAATCTTACTACAAATTTCTGTCTCGCAACTCCCATCGTCTTTTACCGTGTGACTTGGATATTTGAAACTCCTTACTGTAGGCCTACTTGTTTGAAGCTTGTATCATATAGATATATGTGATATTGACTTTACTTCGTTGCTGTGACACTCCTTTCATTTATAACTTTTTGATTTTAATTTTCAGAATATATCATTCAGACATTATCTTACGCAGTCCATTTGCATTTCCTGCTACCATTCCTTAATCGTCTGCAAATCTCACATCTTGTAACAGTTTACTTCCAAATAAATTCACCTACAATTGCAGTGGTCCACACTTTTTGCCTGACAGAAGTAATTAATTAAAATGTGATATTTCGAGTGAAAGTCTGCATTTTCTAATCATGCGCAGAGCTTCAAATAAACATGAAGAGGCCGCATGATATTTAGATATGCTAGAGCAAAACAAAACTAGAATAGCACAAGCAAAATATGCCCTTGGTAAAAGGAAAGGAAACTTAAAGCAAATGCAGGAGGTGAGTATTTTGTATGGACTACACGGAAGTACTCGCTATGCAATTTAGAAATTAGTGAAGGAGGATATTAGGAAGATTCAACCATTCCAAATGTGTGCTTACGTATCGTTGTTTGATATCTGATGTATCTGTCCCCATTTTTGGCAAAATCCCCCATGACAAAATCCTGGATACGCCCTTGATTACTCGGGCTACTTTCGGGTTACCCTAGTAGCAACAGTATAACATCCCCCGCCCCCTAAGACGTCATTAATTTCATACAATTTTTTGTTCGGTAGGCCCTATAGAAGAAGGTTAATTTCTGTATTTTAGTCCGTCCTGCCTTTTTACAATGCTTTTCAATTTCTACACATTGTGACTTAGGGACCCCCTTCTCCTCACCCTTGGCTACGGTAATTGCCCTTAAGCTTATTCATCCGTCCAAATACAATAAATAGAATTATCAAGAATAGTATCGTGATACTTTCAAACTGTATAGTATCATTGCAATGTTACGAATATGTATCAACTAAAGTATCAGTATCTGCACTTTTGAATATAATTAAGTAGGCCTACCTGAATAAACTTTTCAAAGACTTTGCAAAGGTATCACGCATCACTGACAAGACAATAGGGACCTAGTTGTACGATTGAGTTAGAATGAGCAATTTTTGCGAATTATTGTGCCGCTATTGCATTAATACGGTGGTCCTAATTCCAGTAACGGTATTGGTTAATGTCTTAAATTAATATAGCATATTAATATTCTACACAAGTAACAACGAACTCAAGAGCTTCCTGCTTTGAAACATCATTTAAATCGAGAGCAGGCGCGGTTTTCGGTATTCTGACCGGATGTAGCTGAGGTTCACCGATCTGAAACGGAAGCCAAACTGCATTAATGCGTGGATAGCTCGTTCTCTTGGTACTTCATATAATGTAAATATCGAGCACTATTGAAAAACGTAGCACACGCAATCGTAATATAAACTAGAATTATCAGTATAGGCCCATTGGCGTAACTGGCTATTTTTCTGGGAGTCCACATACTCTCACACACACAAGCACGCACACACACACACTGTGACACACACACACACACACATAAACACACACATGTACCTGATGTACATAAATGCATACATACATTGATAGTCTATCAATTGAAATGATTGCTGTAGGCAATCCTTCGCATTACGATAGGACTGGAGGGTAAAGCATGTGTAGAGCTTACAGCTGAGTGTCGCCAGCGAAAAGTTGATGATCTAAAAATAATAATTATAACGATTAGAGTTCTACAGTCATCAATGACAACATCGAGCACTATTGTGACAATAGCAAGCCGGCGAGCAAAAAGAAGGTCCAAAAACGGTGTAAATTCCAAAATCCAGAAAATCAGTCCAAAGTCTCATGAATGTGAAGAGATCAAGGAGCTTATATAATTAGTGGGGTGGTGTAATGGTTGAAGAGGATTGGACCAAGAACGGAGCCTTGAGGCACATCATATCTCATGATGGAGAAGAGGCATACTCTTGCACAACGTCACGACTCTTTTATAACGTTATTTTGCTATAATATTCGCTACTAAACATTCATGTTGAGTAACGTCACTCTATGCCTGACCTACAAATAATAATACACATTATAATGAAATGATCAACTATGTTGATATCTATCACTTTTAATACCACATGTTATATCCATTAGGCAATTTAGTCCATTTTCCGTGATGCCAGTCCAGTGAATGTCCGAGATTTTACTCTCAGATCAAAGCGCTCACAAAGCGCTCACAAAAGTTTTACAAACAAAAATTTTACAAAAATTTTACAAAGCGCTCACGTTACAAACATATATTCTCTCTCTCCCTCTCTTTCACTCATTCGCTCACTCACTCACTCACTCACTTACTCACTATTTCTCAATGTCTTTTAGCTAGTAGTTTTTTCTATTTCAAAAAGCCTCTCTCGCCTGTGCATTTTTACATTTTATTTCCGTTTAATACGTTGGCTCACTGATACCATATCACTGTACCATATCACTATCATAGTCATTGACGACCGTAGTAGGCCTACTATATTATATACATATAGTAGGCTACTGTTTTATTAGTCAGGTAGAAGTCTGAAAAACCGGGACATTTAACGTGTAAAGCCACATTTATATTCGTGGAAGCGGAAGTTTTAGCTGAATTCAATATGAAGTTCCCCATTCGTAGCACTACTAATAAAAAAGTTATGTCCAAAAAACGAAAAATTAACAATTTTTATTTTCTCGACAGATTTTCAAAGTCTTAAAAAATTATTGTAAGGCTACCAAAATCAGCAAATGAAATATTAATCATGTGTCTGCAACAAATATAGATAAAGCCAAAAACTAAAGCCAAATTTAATGTCAGTTTTTTGCTCGATAGCATATCAATGAACGGAAGAGTATGGAAGCCTCTCATAATACAGATGATATTAAGATTACATGTGCTTTGATGCTTGCTCCGTGAACAGTGGCACAATTAGCCTGAGTGCCAGCCCACCTTAGGTTACTTGGAATTCATCCAGATGTTGGTGGGGGGAGGGAAGGGATAGGGAATGGGCTAGTTATGTAAGTTTTCAAGTTTCGTGTGATAATTCAAGCAGAGGACCCAGAACAAACGATTACGGCGGGATTAGCGCACTTGGTTTAGTTGCGCGTCAATTATCGAAGTTAAGCTGCATCGACCTCAGTTAGTACTTTGTGGGTGACCACCTTGGAAGTCCGAATGTTGGTAAAAGCTTAGGAAAGAAAAAATCCCATGGTGATGGAAGGTTATTCTTAAATCCGCGCCGGCTGCAATTGATGCGCCATCAAAAGGCTAATAACCATGGAGAGGAAGGAGGAAATGGGTCTTAAACAAGCATCTGTGCTTCCTGACCCAGTGTGCCGTTATGTTATGTTTAATTATGACACCTGCAGAACAACGAAGCGTTTTCGGTAGTTTCAGTACAATTGGTCTAATAACCGTAATTAGACCATTCATAATAATTTAATTTTATAATTAATGATTTTTTAATTAATTATAATTGGACTGATATGACCTAATATGTTACTGAAAATTCTTACAAAAAAAATACAAAAAATAAATATAATTAAATATATTCAATCCAAGATGCTCTGAAAGTCCACCAGTTTTCTCACAAATTACAAAAATGGTCTCCTTTTGGGAGGAGTCTCTATGCTGTAGGGAAATCCCTGTGACATTAAATGACGAACTCATTTTTATCATTCGTTAGCCTTAATTCATTAAACCTTTCTTTCTTTACTCTATGAATTTTACCAAAAACTTTAAAACCTGATAAAAATTTAAGATATATCTATATATAATATTGGTTGAGAAAAATTAAGAATATTAGAATTATAAAATAACTTCGAAACAGAACGCGCTTTACTAGTTATACAGATGGGTCATGAGAATTTGTTGGTAAACATTGATCATATTTAAAGGTGCTAAAGGTTTCATTTGATTTTGTAACTTTGTTTTTTGATGATCGTATATTTGTAGCTTTGTATATTTGTAGCTGTGATCGTATATTTTGTAGCTTTATTTTTTGATGATCGTATATTTGTATACTGTTTTATGCGTATTCTTAATTATTCACGATCATTCTATTATATCATTTAAATTATTTTGTTGTGTAGTTTTCCTTATCTAGTCTGATATCTCGCTTTGTACGATATTTTCTGTTCTTTAGATTCTTCCTGTATAATCGTGTTCTCACTTACTGTAGCCCAATTTTGCTATATAATGTGTAAATGATTTGCGTTTGTCAGATCTGTAATATACGAAATTTGAATTTAAATTTTTATTTATAAGTGTATATTTTGTATTTGTATTGGTATGTGTTTACTTGTAGCTACTTAATATTTGATTCCCGGCCTCGCTGATCTGAGTGTAAAACGTCTGACATTCAGAGGACTGGTTATTCGAAATATGGAAATAATTGTCTAACGTCTTAAACATGTGATATTAAAAGTGATACATATCAGTATCGTTGATGATTTCACCATGCCCTGAATTATTATTATTATTATTTCCACTGTTACTATTACTATTATAAGTAAGGCTGTACAGACTATGGTGTATTTAGCCTTACTGTCACCTTTTAGGCTGACTGTAGGCCGTAGCCCTACTTTCCTCTACGTACTCTCAGTAATGATGCTAGTCACGATTGTGACTGTTAGCCTGCAAATTGGGAAATACGAGAGGTCGGTTAGATCGTGTGTGGAATGATCTATTGCGTTATAGTTAGACGTGCTATGAGCCTATGAGCGAGGGCCCAACACCTAAACTGTAGGCTTGCTTGGATAATTTTGGATGAGAGGTGCTCCTATATTATCTTCTACGTGGGAGTGTTTATGCTAAATGTAGCTTGCATAGATGCCTTAATGTACGTTGGAAACGCTGGTTTTTTGATCTTCGGCATAAACGCTTTAGTAAATTACTTTAATGTGTGATCGCTTCTTCATAAGTCGCTTGCTATGCAAGATGACAATTCAGTGATTCATTTTCTCAGTGACAACTCAACCGACTGTCTGCAGCTTGCCATTAAATCAAAGCATATGTATACAAGTAATACAAATCATGTAGAGATAAGACAGAAGAATACAGGAAACAGAAAATAAGGAAATATTGAGGTGACTAAGCATGACATGTGTCCTCCAAAATACAAGTAATCGAAGAAAACCTGGTACCATAATCCTCTAGCTAAGTAACTAAAAAGTATTTGGCATTGGTTACTATAAAGACATAAAAGAACATAAAAACTAACATTAGTCAATTATAGCTAGCAATAAAAAATAATAATATGCCTACTATCATTACTTATGGTTACCTTAATTCTTAATGTCTTTAATTAAGTTCATCATAGTTCACATTTAGTTCACATCGGGAGTCGTCCATGTAAATGATGGATGAAGACTAGTTTGAAAATTGCGTGCAATTAGAAACGTTTGCACAATTAGAAACGTGCCCTAAAACACTTATAAATAACTTTTTTTTGCTATTTTAGGACTGAAATTATGGACATATATACATATGTACATAATTCAGTATTTTGTCCCTCTTGCCTTGGATCATGGATTTGCACTGTTGTAATCTCAATTTCTATTGCGGTCTTTTTTATACTCAGTCGTTATATTGTGGTGTGTTGGCGATTGTTGATGCAGAGTCTGCTTGAGACGTCCCTGACGTTGTCTTATGGCGGGGAACTGAGAGTGTAATTCTTATTGATTGATTGATTGATACCTGAGTATATTTAACTAACATACTTAAATAACATTTTCAAATTAATAGAGTAAGACTTCTCTTGGCTGTTCACTGATGTGACCTCTCTGTATACATTGTGATGTAATGCTATTGAACAAAATATACTATAAATTTCATAGGTATATAGTATTGTGCAATGTATTAATCTCAATTTCTATTGCGGTCTTTTTTATACTCAGTCGTTATATTGTGGTGTGTTGGCGATTGTTGATGCAGAGTCTGCTATTATATGTGTATAGAAGAATGCTGGGTAGAGAGCTTGACGAGGTCGCGTATGTTGACATTGCTGACATCACGAGGTGGAGTAGTACCTCATCGTATGAATTTGATCGGGTGACAGAAATCCCTAATACGGACCAGAGGTCACCTTTTCCATTCAATGGTGACATTAATTTGAAGATTGCCTATTGGTTTGTATTTACTCCTGAAGTTAAGATTGTTTGATGAAGTAGCACTTTTCTTTGTAATTTTAAATTTTTGTCGTTAATTTCAGTTATTAAGCTTACCATAATAAATTAATTGGAAATGTGGATTTGGAGAAGAACGAAGAGGATTAGCTGGACTCAAAAGGCTACAAATAAGGAAGTTCTGTAGAGAGTTGGTACAGATGGACAGTTGATATATGTATTAATAAATAGGAAGAAGAGTTGGATAGGACACATTCCAAGGGGGGAAGTTTATTAATAATGCAAGGATGACGATCCTTGCATGAGGAAACGGACTTTAAACCTCTATTATTATTATTATTATTATTATTATTATTATTATTATTAAAAGAGGTCAGAGAGGTAGAATGGAAGGAAAGAGACAGAGGCAGGCTGAGATTAGGTATGTTAGATGATTTAAAGACTCACACATATGTGGAAATGAAGAGGAAAGCGGAAGACAGAGAAGAGTGGAGGCGTTATATACCATGGACCTGCCATTAGGAGAGAGAATAAATTAACTTTAAAAAGCTTTCTTGTGCTTCTAAATTCTAATGTTAATGTTCCTTTTTTGTTGTACATTTACTGATATCTTTACTTTTTTACTTTTTGCATCAGTAAAGGCTAATGGCAAAGTGCTACAAAATTACTGACATCATACTTTTTAATGATGAATAAGCTATTGACCGTTAAAATAGCTCAACTAGTGTGGTACATCTGCAGTTTCATAAAAATTTAAATTTCCTGGGATGGATTGATCATTTATGTGATCGTTACCCGAGCTATCTGAACATAGAATATAATTATGAATAGAGAATGTCCGAATGGCTCAGTGTGCATTAGGTAATTTAATGTCAAGATAGTTTAATTTGTTGTTCCTGAGGTCATGGATTCAATTTCCGTGCAGCTGAAAGAGAGTAAATTCTCGGGCATTCACAGGACTTAACATGGATAATGTCTAAACTGCCTAATGGTTAAACTAGTGGTATTACAAGTTATAGACATCATCAGAGATTACAACTTTTCAATAATGTGCTCAATTTTACCTCATAGTGTAAAATCTCAGACATCACTTAACACGTGACAAGTACACGGATAATGGACTAAACTGTGTAGCAACTAAAAGTTATTTGGTATGATGTGTTATCACGATGTGTCAATGATGTATAATCATATCATTAAAAAAATGTAATGTCATATGGAAAATTTTCTTCAGAAACTAATTCATTGTTTTTGCCAATTATATCTTTTAGATACATTTAGGTGCGTAATATCAACAAATTCATTATTGTAAAGAAGTTGTATTTAGTTATCATTTATTTGTGCCTTCTATTAAAAGCTGGTAAAGCTAATGTTAACGTCAGTTTCCTCACTCGAAAGCGATGTCAGTGACGGGCCCAGGATTTGAACCCCACACATACCGATCCACGGTCGAGTATCTTACCGACTTTGCCACTGGCTCCAGCCAGATTATATTAGATTCTATTAGATTCTTTTTAATTATTTTACTTGGTACTGTCCTTAGTATATAACATGTGCATATTTAACAGGACGGGCGATGCGTCACTATTAAATGCACATGCCGTTGTGTGCTGCAACAATGAAGTTCTAAACGATAATGACAAATCCACTCAGAGGTTGCTGCGGAGGGCTGGACCAAACCTACAGAGAGATCTCGTTGATAACGTTAGGTGTAAGTTATTTTTTATTCTACATGTACTTTAATACCATCTATCTTCTGATTTTTACATATCTTAAATTAGCTTTCGAGATTGCTATCTAGTAGCAAACTGTTTAGTGTATGTATGCATGTATTACGTATGTATGTATGTATTTATGTATGTACATATGTATGTGTGTGCATGTATTTATTTCTATATATACATGCACATACATGCACATACATGCATCATATATATAAATAAATATATAGATATATTTATAATAATAAATAAATAGACATATATATATATATAGTTATTTATTTATTTATATACTTGTGTATATAATCTCTTTAATACACTTGCAAATGGCAGGTTCAAGGCACATATTCATACTCAGAGTCTGTTTTCTCGCTCGATAAGAACACTCCTTAGATCAACAAGTTAATCCCTTTACGAAGTCTCTGCCTTATTCATTATGTAGCCTATAGCTTAGGAAAAATATGGCTTCTGAGGTGGTTTCCCCTTGCCTTCCTTAGTTAGATGGATTAATTACCATTTAATCCTGGGGAAAATATTTCATGGTGAGGTGGGTCCCCTCTAACCATCCTCAGCTCCTGCCTTAGTCGCCTCGTACGTACACGCAGCAGAATGTTTGCGGTTGCTCTATTCTGAAGTGGTACAACCACACCCGAGCACAACACGGGGAAATCAATCACCTAGATCCGCCACTGGCTGCTCCCATTGTTTTAACTTAATCGTCGTTTCAACAAGATCTTTCCAGCGTGAGATAATAATGAAAGTAATAGTAATATAATAAATTCCATTTTTTAACAGATTGACATCAAGAAATCTTTAATACATTCAAAAGTTGGTAGATGAAGAATATAATGCGAGACAAACTAAATGAAAAATTTTGGTTCAGCAAAATAAATCAGCAATATTAAAATATTAAAAACGCTGTGGAGTACAGCATATAACAACCCATTTTGAAATAAATAGGTTACTTGAAATTAAAGAGACATCTGGTAATAAAATTTAGGCTGTTTCTAAAGAAATTAAACATAAGCTTAATTACTTATGTTTAATTTCTTTAGAAACAGCATAAATAGAGTCAGTAGAAATATAATTTTAAAGCATTTTGTAAACAGACATGTACTGAGGGAACTAGATAAACTGTATGATTGCTTTAGATTGCCTATAAATTGTTGGATGGTTCTGGACTTATGGTAGAAGTTCTGGACTTATGGTAGAAGTTCTGGTCTTATGGTAGAAGTTCTGGTCTTATGGTAGAAGTTCTGGTCTTATGGTAGAAGCAAGCATTTAATTTACCAAGCATTTAATGCTAGTGCTGGAATTTATGGGAACTCTATTTAATTTCGTATAATGCATTTTGAGTGTTCTATGATCGCATGTGTATGTGTGTATATATGTATATATGTATGTGTGATGATGTATCTTGATCCTGTCTATTTTTGACGAATAAGGAAATGAATATTATATATATATATATATATATATATATATATATATATATATATAATATATATATATATTATAATATATATATATATATATATATATAACTATAATACATATATATATTTATATATTATAATATATATATATATATAGATATATATATATATATATAATATATATATATAATTATATATATATATATATATATACAGGACTGCGTCAAAAAAACTGACCCCCTACAGAAAATTTTCTATAACTCTGGTGTCTGAGGTATTTTCATGCATGCAAATTTAAGCATTTATTCATGGTCCAATCGTACATAAATGCTGAAAAAGTGATGGAAATATGGCACCAAATTCGAGTTAAGATTTTTTGCGATGCCCCAACCTTTTATACATTTCCTACATAAAATTTTATAGATTTGGTATCTGATGTCTCCTTATCACATAAAATGAAGCGATTATTCATGGTCCAATTCTACATATATGCTGAAAAATTATGGAAATATATGCACCTCATTTTGATTTACAGATCATTTTGCGCCATGCCCCTACCTCTTATAGATTCTCTAAGCAGTTTACCACTATAAGTCACCATAGGTTGCGGATACAAATACTCCATGAGCAAGGTTACGGGGTGAAAAGAATAAAGCAAGCCTATCCGCTGAAAGGATGGCCCTTGTCAACTATTAAGAGTATTTGTCAGAAGATTGCAGAGAGAGAGCAACTGATAGAAAAGCTGGCAGTGACTGGCCTAAAAGTGCCAGAATTCCTGCTAATATTACTGCTGTTGAGGAACTAATTGGTTCTCAGGAAGGATAGTCTGGAACAAGTCGTAATACACGTCAGATATCTCAAGTACTAGGGGTTTCTGCCGCATCAGTTCACATGATTGCTACTACCAAAGCAAAGAATCAATGAAGGGCTCTAATCAGGAGTATTCGGTGACAAACTGCTTGGAGAACCTATAAGAGGTAGGGGCATGGCGCAAAACGATCTGTAACTCGAATTGTGGTACATATATTTCCATGAAATGTTCAGCATATGTGTAGAATTGGATCATGTACTATCGCTAAAATTTACATGATAAAGAGACATCAGATACCAAAGTTATAGAAAATTTTATGTTGGGGGTCAAGTTTTTTTGACGCAGTCTATATATATATATATATATATATATATATATATATATATATATATATATATATATATATATATATATATATATACAAAATTCTTATCAGTCCTATGAGATGAGAGAGAACGAAATTGTGCCCTTCTTTCTGAGGTCGTGAGTTGCGGTTTGATTACAGGAAGAGGTGTTTGTAAAATATGACTGTTGCTCTAATAATGGTAAAATTAAAGTTCCTCCTACGCAGTCTACAGTCTATTATTTGATATTTTATAGCCAATCTATCGAAGTTTCTGAATAGTAAAAGTTAAAATTGAGCTTTGCTTTGAAGCTCTAGTGTTACATACTTATGCTAGCTAAATTGATTTCTTTAGCTTGCAAGACGGGCGAGGCAAAGTTGACAAATGGATATCAGCTTCCTTCCCGATATATAATTCATACCGTGGGACCAAGATACACACAGAAGTATAAGACTGCAGCAGAGAGTGCTCTTTATAATGGATATAGAAGTGTTCTGGCAATTGTAACGTAAGTCGAGTTTTTTAATGATATATATATTTTGATATATATTACAATTTTTTGTAGATTTTACCTTCTTACTGCATTGTGAGAGTATGGTCACTTTATTCATGGTGTATATTTTTACGTTACTGATCTTTTTTCTCTATTGTGATGTCGAATCATGTTGAATCGTTTATGATATCTGTTGCTTATTGTAAAAACATTAGGTCTATGATAGTAGCTTTTATTTGTTCTCTTTCTGCTATAAAAGTTATAAAAAAAGTCCAAAAAAATACACAGCATGAATTCATATCAGAATAAATATTTCAGTCAAAAACATAACCAGCACATAATTAATAATTTGTCTATTCTATCAGTAGTAGTAGTTCTATGTATTTGATCAGAAATAGAGGCTACCAAAACAGCGACTAGCGCCATCTAGTTGGTTACCTCAAAAATACAAATGCAAACTTGCAAATTAGGTAACAGATCATACTTACATATTCATCATCATCATCATCTTTCCTTAAATCCCAGTTTAACTAGGATCGGGATACGAATAGACCTTCTCCAATCTTAACTCGATCATACTTACATAGACCTATTATTGCTAATATATTATAACGATGTAGAACGGTTCATTTATTTACTGAACGTAGCGAGTATTGCGAGAACCCATGTTCTGTAGAGAAACGGTTGGAAGATTTAGAAGAAAACTGTGTTCAGAATCCACTTTGGGTGACGACCTATTTGATTAGAGTAGACATATAATGAATTACAGATAACTCGGTGAATTGTGTACATCATGCCTTATATATGTCATATACTTTTAGGTTGTTTTCGTTAATCAGCATAATGCGTGATGAAGTAATAATTGATGTTTATAATTATTTCTCTATCTCTTGAAGTATTGATATGTATATATTTAGAATTGTAGTTCAATTGTCAGAAGTAATTTTTCCTTGCTTACGTTATATTGAATTGTGAAGAAATTGAATTTAAGAAACTTTTTCTGAACTTCTCAACCTTTTGAAAACAACTTGGGACATATTGTTTTTTTTAATTCATTATGCAGACGGCGAGAAAAGTAGGTGGAAATATAATGAGAATGTGTCGCTGCTGGATATTGAGGTGCTGTCGATTTAACTTCTATTTCTGCGTCTGATCATTATGTAGGAACCTAGCGGTTCAGCGAGAGTGTTTGGCAACCGCAAACATCGATAGGGTGCCCGGCATGAATTAATGTTGCGACGGTTGCCCTGTCAACAGCTGGAGGTGTTAATTTAACGTCCGGTGTCGACTGGGGCCCGTGTGAGTAAGGCAATGGAATGGACTTCTCAAGTAGGCTTTGCATCAACGATGCCAAAGCATCCCGCGATAACGACTGAGTATGCAAAAACTGCAAGAGAAAGCTAGGTCAAAAACAGTGCAAGTCCATTTTCAAAGCATGAGGGTCGGAATATTGACCTAAGGCGGAGAGAGATTGGGTTTAGCTTGCCCAAGATTGTACTAATACTATTACAAGATCGAAGATCTTGTGGTAAAGAATTCCATAATGTTGGAGCAAAAACATGATGGAGAGTTATGCTTATGGCAGAACTTATATCAGGTACAGTAAGAAGATTTTTACTAGAGGGGCGAAGACCACGAGAGGGTTTATAGAATGATAAGAGCTCCGATAGATAGGATGGTTTTACCATAATTTAATCCTTTGAAATCTTATATGCAATCTTGAATTTTGTACGTTGAGAAATCGAAAGTCAGTGTTGTTTCTAAAGTAGAGAAGGAATGAGAGAGCCCTATCCTGATAATGGAATTAAGACTTTCTAAAGTTTTTGACGCATAACCTTCTTCAGCTATTTCTTGGAGGCATGTTTTGTTGCTTGCTGTAAACATTGTGTCTATAGTTTCCATGTTAATAGTACCCTTTATATTGTCATAAATTAATTGATGCTGTAGAGAGAACAAATTGAAGAGCCTAGGACTGCGATGTATTCACTCGACCAGAAGAGGCTACCCCACTGAGGATGGAGCTCACATTGCTCTGCGTATGTCTGTATTAGTTTACTGCATGCACGTTGTTAAGTTTCAATACCTCAACTTCAGTTACTACGAGAATGCTTTTATTATATTGAACTGAGTTCGGAGTTGTGCGGGATACATAATTAGCTGACGGGTGTTTTAGACATAGCTCACTGTGCTTATGGTCATTATAAGGAGCAAGAGACTCTTCAGAGCTGAGAATACGCACAGCAGCCGCAAGATTTCCATCTTCAATGTTCGATTTTACTATGGCGCCTAACAGTGGCCATACACGATATGATTTATTGTACAATTTATCTGTACAGATAAATTGTACAATAAATTGTACAATAAATTTGATCGTGTGTGGGCAAAACTGACGGGAAAACTGACGAGAGAACTGATGACCTGGACTGCCCACACACGATACGATTTATCTGTACAGATAAATCTGTACAGATAAATTGTACAATAAATTGTACAATATAACTGACCGTGTGTGGGCAATATTGTACAATATAACTGACGAGTGTCAGTTTTCAAAACTGTCGGGAAACCATCCAATTTAACTGTTCAGATATCTGAACAGTTAAATCGTATCGTGTGTGGACGATCAACAAATTTATTGTACAATAAGTTTGTCGACATGCTCCGCCCACAGTGACTCCTGGCGCGCTTGCCGGGCTAAGTTTATTGTTGTTGAGTTATTTAATTAAGATAAAAGTAGGCCTATATAATAATAATGCAATGTCATTACTTTTGACAAGCAGAAGTAATAATAATAAAAAATATGCATCAAAATTAAATTTCCATATTGAACTCTTTCATTAAGCTAATTAAAGTTTATAAAAAATCATTGTAACAAAAGTATACGGAAACATAAATATCTCAACAAACAATATCAGAATTAAGCGCATTTTTATCACATTCATTTATTTACATCAATTATTTACATAATTCACTTATTTTACCGCGCTTTTATATTCTCTCTCTTTAATGAACGATCAATAAACAGGCCGTACAAAGGCCCATTAAAAAGGAGTCTATATATAATTAAGAGTCCTCTCTCAATTTACTAGTCCGTAGAATTATGACGATGTAGATGATGATGATTACAATAATTATGATGATAATGATGTATGATAATGATGATGATAATGATGAAGATGATGATGATAATAATTTTGATGATGATGATATTTATGTATAATTACTATCAAGATACGATGCTATTAAGTGCTATTATCAGTTAGATCTTCCTGATATTATTTAGCTAATAAGACAAAGTATGCACTCGCCTTTCGTTTTCGATCCATTTCGATTACTACTGCTTATAAATAGAACACCTGTCCAATAATTGATCCGGATATATTTCATGTAGCCAATATAGGCGCCATATATAGGGCCCTACGTATATACCAACATGTGTGTGTGTGTGTGTGTGTGTGTGTGTGTGTGTGTGTGTGTGTGTGTGTGTGTATATATATATATATATATATATATATATATATATATATATATATATATATATATATATATAATATTATAAATAACGGCATACTGGGTCAGGAAGCACAGCTGCTTGTTTAAGGCTCATTTCCTCCTTCCTCTCCATGGTTATTATAAACTTATTATTAATCGTTACCTTTTGATGGCGCATCAATTGCAGCCGGCACGGATCTAAGAATAACATTTCATCACCCTGGGATTTTTTCCTTCCTAAGCTGTCAACACTCGGTCTTCCAAGGTGGTCACCCACAAAGTACTAACCGAGGTCCTAACTTCGATAATTTACGCGCAAATAAACCAACTGCGCTAATCCCGCCGAAATACGCACTGTAGACTGTAGATGTTGGTTGACTGTTATTAATCACGTGCTCTACAGATTGGAAATTGATAGCTAATTAGTTCAGATATCTGAACAGTTAAATTTGACCGTGTATGGGCGAGCGTCAGTTTTATCGGTAGATAAATTTGACCGTGTGTGGCCAAAATATCTATTCAGATATATCTGTACAGATTTATCTGAACAGATAAATTTGACCGTGTGTGGGCGATACAGATTTATTGTACAATAAATTTGACCGTGTGTGGGCTCTGACAGATATATCTGTTCAGATATCTGTACAGATAAATCGTATCGTGTATCATGTGTATCGTATCACTTTAAGGATTCAACTTGACTACGCAACTTGAAAATATTGCTTTTCTTCACATTCTCGCTAATTAACATTTTTTCCGGCCAATCTTTTGCGAATCAGCGACGTCATGTTGTGATTCCTTACGGTTCTTTTAGGAGCTAACAGAATATCTTCACCCATGGAAAGTAATGATTTTCGTGTCTTCTAATTTCCATGTCTTCTTATTGTTATTATTCATATGATTATTATTATTATCATTACTATTATTCATTTCATTATTATTATTACTATTACTATTATTATTATGATTATTATTGTTATTATTAATTGCATTTTGGAGAAGGGTCAAGTAAGATGGTGAAGTTGAGGACAACCAAGTTCTTCATAGACCCCTCCCCATCCACTTTATGCGTATATATTAAAATTATATATACCATATACATTGAAATGATACGTATTGAATATTCTAATGAATAATTGCGTTGATTTATTTTTGTTTGTCACTTGTAAATTACTAGGTTTGCATAGCTTAACAGCACATGTATACTAATTGTTATTTCTTTTCGTTTACTTTCCTTTTTCTAAATATTTGTTTGAATCTACCATGGTGAAATAAAGTCTATAATTTTTCTCTTTGGGCACTGCCAACTGGCAGGTCCATGGTATTTAACGCCTCCACTCTGCCTGCCTTCTTCTTCATTTCCACATATGAGTGGGTCTTTAAATCATCTAACATACCTAATCTCGGCCTGCCCCGGCTTCTTTTTCCGGAGTCTATAATTATGTTATGATTAATCTGATGTTTGGTAATAATTTTGAACATTGAAATGGACAAGATTTGGCGAAAGTTACGACTATCCCGTCCGTGTTGTTTCTTTAATGGCATGGTTGTCTGTTAACAGAAGACTACAGATTCAAATCTCAACTGTTCTCATTACTGTCAGTCTTTCTGACATTGATGAAAAGATGAAACGATATTAGATTCTGATTACTGATTAAATCACATAATTAGTGATAAGTCATCTATTTACTGATTGATTGACCTATTCACTTCTTCAATAATTTGTTATTGTTGCATTTAGCATAGAGCGGCGCTTTATAAAGATACTTATTATTATTATTATTATTATTATTATTATTATTACTATTATAAGATAAAAGAGACTTTATTTAATTAAAAGTTTTTAAAAAAGCGATTAAAATAATTCCTCTGCACTCTGGGAAGCCGCTTTAGCCAAAGTGCCACTTACTATTATTATTATTATTTTGATGCCCTGAGCTGTATAGTGCCTTGGGCTAAAAAATAAGATAAAAGAGACTATTTAATTAATAGTTAAAAAATTAAGCGATTAAAATTATTCCTCTACACTCTGTGAAGACGCATTAGCCAAAATGCCACGGAAGCAGATGGAATTGAATCATTATTAATTAAATTATTATTATTTTTACTAATATTATTATTAGTTTTATTACTATTATTATTATTATTATTATTATCATACATACTTGCATATATTACTTCCGTGACCTTCAAAAGTTTAAATTATGGTAAACCATCCTATCTGTCTGATCCTTTATCCATCTATCAACCTTCTCATAGTCTTCATTCCTCTAGTAGAAACCTTCTCACTGTACCAAATATTAAATCTGCCATGGGTAGACGCTCCTTCATGTGTTCTGTTCCGACAATATGGAACGCTCTACCGCAAGACCTTCGATCTTGTAACTGTATTGGTACTTTCCTTGGCAAGCTTAAAACCCATCTCTTTCCGCCATAAGTCTAAATTATGACCCGCTTCCTTGGATCTTGGACTTGCACTGCTTTGATCTCGCTTTCTCTTGTGTCGCTGTGTACTCAGTCGTCATCGTGTGGTGCTTTGGCGCCTGTTTGTGTAGTGTCTGCAAGAGACGTCCCTGACATCGCCTTATGGCGAGGAACCGGACGTTAAATTCTTATTTATTAATCAATAAATAAGAATTTAACGTCCGGTTCCTCGCCATAAGGCGATGTCAGAGACGATTTATTATATATTCATATGAAAGTACTTTTATATGAATATATTTTTGTTTTTGTATTGCAGGTACAGTTCGTAGGTTTCTGGAAAGAAGCGCTGCTGATTCTATAGATGTCATTGTTTTCATTTTGACGACTGCTGAAGAAAAGGTGCAATATTCCTTGTTGTGTTTACTCATTGCATTAGCTTTCTTTGATGCTATGCATGTATAGTGGAATCATGAGCTGAGCTGTTAAAAGAACCTAGGGCTTTTTGTATTTGACGTTCACCCAGAATTCACTTTAATCACTTCAAGTGTCGTAACTTATTTTTATGATATTTTCACGATATCCTGGCTTACCCTGGTCACTATTGATTGTTTTGTCCCATTGCCCAACAACATTAAAATATAAAAATCGAAATAGTATAAATATCATGATATCATCATCATCTGCCCTTTAATCCAAGTTTAACTAGGGTCGGAATGTGAATAGACCTTCTTTACTTCTCTATCCCAGACCATGCATATCATCAGATAATCTTCTATAATCTCCTCCATATATATGAAACAATAATTTTTTAATTTTTCCGCTTTGAATTAAAATTTGATTTAAAAACCGCTTTCCCAGACATTATGTCCAGTGTTGAGTCCTTTGTACGGAAGAATAGACCAATCGTATGCTGCACGTGTCGCAAGAGGCGACTGAGCAAGAACTGAGGAGGGCAACGAGAAACCACCTGAGGAACCATATTGTTCCCAAGCTATAGGCTACATCGAGGTGTGAATAAATAATGCATAGCAGTTTGTGAAGGGATTAACTCGTTAACGATGGAGTGCTTTGGATTTACCACTTGTCAGAAACTATATACTAATGGTCCGTTATTTGGCCAACAAAAAGATAATAATGTAAAATGTGAGCAGAGAATTTAGTAATGACAAGGAGGATTCAAGTGCGAAAGGTATAATTCGCCTTGTATTTCATGTACAGTGTTTCAATGAAATTTTAAGAAAATGTGTTTAATTGAATCTGGAATGGTCGTGGAAATTTAAAGAAAAGCAGACGTCAAGTACGGAGTTTATGAAAAATTTATTTATGGAGTTTATGAAAAATTTATTTAAAATTTAGAGATTTTAGATTTTTTCTTTTGGCTTAATCTGTACTGGTAAGTCGGTACTGCGAAGTCGGTTAGATACTCGACCGCGGATCAGTGTGTGCGGGGTTCAAATCCTGGGCTCGCCCGTCATTGACATCGCTTTCGAGTGAGGAAACTGACATTAACCTTAGCTTTAGCTTTTTTAAAGGCCTGTATATATTGTAACGGATATGGTAATAATAATAATAACACATTATAATGAAATGATCAACTATGTTGAGATCTCTCACTTTTAATACAACATGTTATATCCGTTAGGCAATTTAGTCCATTTTCCACACAGGAAGTTTACGCTCGCTTGATGCCGCTGTACTATCCGCGCAGTGAGACAGAGGCTCTGCTGGGCCTGCAGAGACTTCCTGCTGATGTGGGTAATGAGTGGGGAGAACCCGTGATACCTGAGAGGACTATTCGTATCAGTGCCAACCCTGCTAGAAGTATTGTCTTATTATTTCTCTTATTGATTAGAGCTTTATTCTTCCTTCTGGTATATCATTCACCAACTCTTCCTCCTTGTAAAATGTGCTATCCAGATTTTCGTTTCTTGTCACATTTATTTACTTTGCATTAATTGTCTATTAATGTTTGTAACTGTCCATTAATTGTCTTATTGATTTAAAGTCTATGTGTTTTCCTTATATATATATATATATATATATATATATATATATATATATATATATATATATATACGTATATAATATATATATATGTATATATATGTATATCGTACTTATATATATATATATATATATATATATATATACATATATATATATATATATATATATCTATATATATATATATATGTGATATATATAGAAATAACTAGGGGTAGACAGAGAAGAGTGGAGGTGTTATATACCATGGACCTGCCAGTAGGTAGTGCACTAAGCGAGAGAGAGAGATACCTTGGGGTGTACCGGATTTGATTTTTTTAAATCTAATGGAACCTGATTTCAAACACAAATCCGGCCGTACCGGATTCGGTTTTGACCAAGTTTTAATTGTAATATTAAATAGCTATATAAATAAAGCTAATGTTAACGCCAGTTCTCGAAAACGATATCACTGACATACGAGCCCAGGATTTGATTCACTCGCATACTTGTCTGCGGTTGTAAGTCTCGATCATCATTAAGGTATTAACTAGGTTATCAGTGTTTGCTCAATCAATCATAATTATTGAACGATTCACTAGATTTTATGCGTATATTCAATGAATGTTCAAACATCACGTAGTCATTAAAAGGCTCAATAGAATCATTATCAGTGAATAATTAACAAGGTTATCAAGATATGCTCAATCTGTTCATCACCATTAGTCATAGTCATTGACTAGACTATCAATTTATACACAATCAGTCATCATTGTTAAGTCATTTAATTAATTAGGATAACAGTTATATGCTCTATCAAGTCATCGTCATGAAGTCATTAACTGCCTCAGTCAAATGATCTTAGATTCATTAACTTGGTTATCACTGTATACTCCACCATTACGACATCAACGAGGTTATAAGTGTATGCTTAATCAAATAATAATCATCATTTGGTCTTATGTTCTTCTTTTGTGAGGTAAATTTTCAGAAAATTTGGAAATATCATTTTTTTACTTTTTATATTAAAAATTATTCAAAATGATTTTATATTAAAAATGATAGTAAAAAATCCCGCTGGGTTTGCTAAAATTTTGCCGGAACCGGATTTGCAAAAGTTGCTGGAATTTGGTCAAACCGTCACCGGAATCCGGTACACCCCTTTATAGTTTAACATATACAGGGTGAGTAAAAAATATGATTACACCTGCAAAAAGTTTGAATATCTCAGGCTACTGTTAATATTTTCCAATAAAACTTTTACCAATTCCTAAACGACTAATTTCTGATGGGGTGGCCAATTTTCATCCAGTTTGGTACATAGATCGGCCAGTTATGCAAGTTTCAGCAGAGCAACCCCCCATTTTTACCTAAAAACGGCGTTTGCTACAACGGTAAGGGCAGATTTCACTTTATTGACGAGAAGTTAAAGGTGAACTCTCAGTATTTCGTCAACACTTTGCTTCCGGAGCTATTTGACGATTGCTAAGCTCTTCTACCAAATGGTTTCATCTTTCAGCAGAATGGTGCTCCGGCTCATGCATCTCGTCATGCACAGGAATGGATCAACGAGAGAAACCCGGATTTCATTAAGAAGAATGAATGACCTCCAAACTCTCCCGATCTAAATCCTCTGTATTACTATGTCTGCATCTCATCATGCTGCATCTCTATCAGAAATTCTATCAGAAACACTATCCGAAGCCTAAAAACAAGACAGAACTGCAGGAAGTGCTACAATCCATCTTGGAGAGAATTGCCCAAGCTGGAATCAACAAGGCTGTCCTAGCGTTCCGAAAGCGACTGCAGTCCTGCGTAGCAGCGGTAGGAAAGCATATCGAATTGTCAGCAATGCTAGCAAATACAATTGTTTCTTTCTGAACCACTACAACGGCCCTTTTCAGGGCCAAAATAAAAATATAAATAATTTATATTTACAGTACATTAAAAAATGGGGGTTGTTCTGCTGAAACTTGCATAACTGGCCAATCTCTGTACCAAAATGGATGAAAATTGGCCACCTCATCAGAAATTAGTCCTTTAGTAATTGATAAAAGTTATATTAGAAAATATTAACAATAGCTTGAGATATTCAAACTTCTTGCAGGTGTAATCTTTTTTTTACTCATCCTGTATATGCCTACTTCTTTTTGAAATTATTTTTATACTTTATGTAATAATTTATCGTTAGGGGGCACTGGTGAGTTGTGTGATGATGACTCGGTTGATGATGAAGAGGAAAGTCTGAGAGAAATCTTCAACAGCTCTTGTTCTATTGGACAGCATTCGTTCTCTCACATGGAGACTGACGTGGATATCAGGCGACGAATGGCGGAGCTCAACAGCAACGAACAGCTACCAGTTGTTGTCAGCAGACAAACCACGTTTGTTACTCGCTATTAATTAATTATTATAGTTTAACTTCTTGTATGCAATTGTTTTCTTGCAAGCATGGCTTTATGATGGTAATTTTAAAGAAAGTTGAGATCAACGACTATAACTGATTATCCTATCTATAACTGATAACCGACTGATATAACTGATAACCGACTGATAGTACTGATAACCGACTGATATAACTGTATATAACTGATAACCGACTAAAACTGATTATCCTTTATAATTTTATTCGAGATACAAATTGGCCGTTGATATCAGCCTTATCAGCCTTATTCAGGGTACTACATTCGTCACATTGGACTATGTGAATTAGAAATTCCTTTTTATTGAGGCCATAAAACATATGATGAAATTAATATTTAGCTGTAGTATTCTTCATGTCTGTGGACCATGGCTTATTGTGTGTATGTGTGCGTATTATGTATGTATTATGTATTATGTACGACGTCCCTGACATCATCCCTGGATGAGGAAACGGACGTTAAACCTTTATTATTATTATTATTATGTGTGTGGAGAAAGGAAGATAACGATGAGTGGAGGCGTTATATACCATGGATATACCGTCAGTAGGCAGTGCACTGAGAGAGAGAGAGATAATATACATGTATATATATATATATATATATATATATATATATATATATATATATATATATATATATATACAGTATATATATATATATATATATATATATATATGTGTGTGTGTGTGTGTGTGTGTGTGTGTGTGTGTGTGTGTATGTGTGTAAATATATGTATATATATTTCAGCTACGATAGGCTGCTACAAAGAGCCAATCAGGAAGACTTTAGTGATTTGCATCGGTTGCGGTTTCTCTTTCACTCGGGTTTTGATCGGCAGGGTAGGCCTGTTGTTGTGTTCGTCGGCAAACATTATCTTGCACCAAGACTGCCGCGAGCAAAGGTTTAATTTCTTTGTGATATTTAATTCTATTGCAGAGTATATTTTCAAAATGACATTTAGGCTACTTAAAATGTGTATCTTCTCTCTCGTCTGCCTATAGTATAGGTTGCAACAGCCGTCTGATCACTATTATGACTAGGACAAATAATTATCAGGGACTATTATGACAACACATCTGCTCACTATTATGACTAGGACAAATTAGCAGTTCCTAGGACTATTATTGTAAGACATCTGCTCACTAATATGACTAGCTGCACCGCGGATCTGGAATTCTCTTCCATTCAATCTTCGGAAGTCTTCGTTTGAATCACATCGGCCTTTGCTTTCTTATTACAGTTCCATCGGCAGTTGAAAAACCACCTTTTCCATCTCTTTTTCGATCCAGTTCGATATGCTGCCACCAAGCGCGTAAACCTCCTTTTCTTTTACTTACTTTGTCTTTGAACTGATTTTCTGGATTTGGGAATTTGCACCATTTTTTGGACCTTCGTTTTGCTCGCCGGCTTGATTTTGCCTCAATAGTGCTCGATGTTGTCATTGATGCACTCTAGTTGTTATTATTATTATTATTACTATTATTATTATTATTATTAATATTATTATTATGCTTTTATTAGAAAAAATTATCAGTTCTTAGTTCTGTTATGACAAGACATCAGCTCACTAATATGACAAAGGCAAATTATCTGCTAACTATTAGGACAAGAACAAGTCATCCCTGGCATGCTTATCAACAGGAGGGAAGATCTCATTTACAAATATTTCTCACTCTAGAAGCTTGTTGTAAGTATAAGTGCATTACGCAATGTTCAGATAATTCAGTACTCCATCAAACAGTTGTACGCTTTTGATATTTATAAGTGCATTACTGTGTACAGGTAATTCAGTACTTCATCAAACAATTAGACTCTGTGGTAAACTCTAAGTACGTGATAGTGTTCGTTCACACTTTGACTGACGCAAGAAATGCAGTTTCAAGTGATTGCATTAGACATCTGTATCAACTAGTCGATGAGAGGTCTGTATGCTTTACTAAAGTTTATAGTTAGCCTATAAGATAACTTTTTGTATTAATAAAATTACTGGTGTGATGTGGTTAACTTTGGCTAATTTAAAGTTATTGTTTGTATTTTTATTATAAAGTGGTTATTACAGTAAAAGGATTATTTTCTATTTTCGGTAATTAGCTCTATGTAAATACACTTTTTGTTATGTGAATTAACCATGGTATGGTAATTACGTAAGGATAAGTTTCATAAGTTTAATAAGTAAAGTTTATAAGTTTTATAAGTTTAAGTTGTCTTTTATAAATTAGTTTAGAGTCTTGCATCTGATGTCTTCATGTTTTGTTCATGTTCATGTTTTTGAATTCATGTTTTCTATCTGTAAATAGGTCCACATCTGATCAGTTACATGAAATACAGACTAGTACTAATATTTTATTATATGGTGCGGATTAATGATTTAATTAGATTGAGACTGTATTAGCCAATAACTTCGACCATTTGTATTATTAATTTATTATTATTATCAATTTACTAATAGTAACTTTATACGTTACAACTTTTAAAATATAATTTCTTCAATTAGGTTATTGATACATCAAAATAAAGTCCACATTTTGCTAAATGAGGTAAAATAAAATCAAAATTGTGATCGGGTCAAAATAAAGTCAAAATGATGCAAAATCAAGTACAAAATTTAAGATTTTAGTTTTAAAAATCACCTGACTCATCACAACGAATTCCTTGCCCCACATCATCTATATGAACGCAAATTGTATGTGATACTTTAACGGTGCTGATTATAAGTATGTTTGTTACTTAATTGTAATTCGGTGAATGACTTGCAGAGTTACTTGCAAGTCGTCTCTACTTCAGTCTATTTGTAGGCCTACTTCATCATTGCTTGCTTTTATATATACCATATAGGTATGTGAAGAATCTAGAAGTGATATACATGCTGCACGCGGGTATATGGACCAAGGTTAGTGTTAATTAATTCCATATACATAGCCTAATCAATGTGTTTAGTGCTATGGATTTCCCATTTGGTCATTTTATTTCCGTTAAGATGTATTCTTTTACTCCTTTAGTTTGTCGGGTTTTGAATTCATTTGTGTACGAATTCTCGTCATACCTTGACACTCTCCACTTGTTTTTTCGACCATTACTATATCGGGCCGCATTTTTAACAAAAACGGTCACATGGCATAATCAGAAACAAATGTTAGTTGGGGGGGGGCTAAAAAAGATTCACTACTGTTATCGGCCCCTAGAGTAGAGCCTTAGTGAATCGTGTCCACTAGGGGCTTATGCTGAGCTCAAAAGCACGTCAAGTCATAGATCAGCCTTGCGCCATGCAATATACCCCTATGCTACTCCTCGCTCTCCTCTCACCGCCACAACGATATAAAATACGTCACATAAACAGGTCGATATAGCAATCAATCAATATCAGTAAGAATTTAACGTCTGGTTCCTCGCCATAAGGCAATGTCAGGGATGTCTCTTGCAGACTCTACACAAACAGGTGTATATCACAGGTGTATATAACAGGTGTATATCTTTCTCTACACGTCACAGTATTAAAGTGCAATAGCACCAAATGCCAAGACAAATACTTGCACGTCTTGTGATCATCTTCTGACACATTTACATCGCGATACAAAAATGAAAATAAACGCAAACACGTTAAAAAACAGAAAATATCGCTGCCCGCCGTTCGGAAATGCGATAGGGGAAACATAAAAGAGACGTAAGCATCGATTGTCACAGAAAATTACTCTAAAATATACAGACTATCAGCACAAAGCAAGCCTGCACTGAGTGGTTATTTAGTATTTCCTGAGTGACAGTGTCACTCTAGGGGCCGATGACAGTAGTGAATGTTTTTTAGCCCAAGTGCTTCAGTGAATCGTGCCCAACTAGCTTATTATGATTATCCACCCTACTCACTCCCTATCTATTTACCACACAGTCTGAGACATAGTAAGAAAATACCCATATTTTGGAAGGAGGCTAATTTTTCTTGGCGGATGAAAAGTAGGGAGATGAAAGGGTGTGGGGCACGGAAAAGGGGGAGGGGTAAGATACTCCCCTATAGGAAATCTTTTTGAAATTATTGAGAAAACTGGTGAATATATATATATATATATATATATATATATATATATATATATATATATATTCCGTGCCCCACACCCTTTCATATATAGGAAATCTTTTCAATAGGAAACCTTTCTATAGGAAACCTTTCCTATAGGAAATCTTTTTGAAATTATTGACATTACTAATTGAAAGATTGAAATTATTATGTTACTAGTAGATATATATATATATATATATATATATATATATATATATATATATATATATATATATATATATATATATATATTCACCAGTTTTCTCAACAATTTCAAAAAGATATCCTATAGGGGAGTATCTTACCCCTCCCCCTTTTCCGTGCCCCACACCCTTTCATCGCTGTACTTTTCATCCGCCAATATATATATATATATATATATTCACCAGTATATATATATATATATATATATATATATATATATATTATATATATATATATATATATAGGCATATATATATATATATATATATATATATATATATATATATATATATATATATATATATATGCATGTATATATTTAGCGACATTGTTTATTCATGTCTTAACGCTTTAAAATATGTAGTTCTTTGAAGATGGCTTTTGTCAATATTTTATATGCCTGTAATTATTCTTCTTAGACTGTAAAATTCGTTAATCTTGTGGTCATTCATATCTTTCGAAAAGATTTGATAAATATGCCATGCTTATTTCATCTATAATCAGTATTAAATATTTTTCTCTAGTTGTGGCATAGTTGCTGTCATTAGCTAGTTTTATCTGTTTCAATTTTGTCATTTTGACTTAATTAATTTGCTTTTACATTGCTGTTTTAACATTGCTGTTTTGCTGTATGTATAGGCCTATACTTGGAAAATAAATAAGCTCATTTTGAGGAAATTTTATTTTATATATTCCAGAGTTTTAATAAATATGCACATATTTCTAAATAATACTCTTGTTTACTAGTTCAGAACATACTACCACATTTTTAAACTGTGCACTGTGTCTTTGTCTCTTAAGTTGCATTAAGTGCCATTGATGAAAGGCTTGATTGTTTGACTACTGCTTGTGTGACTGTAGATGTCTTACTGGTGGTTGACAACGTTTGGTTGCCCAGAGCTCAAGTCAAGGGTTGAGTATCTAGCCGGCGTGGAGTACTTGTATGCTCGCGTCACCGTAGATCAACTCGATCTGCCTCAGTTTGTTATCGATTATGATTACAAGGTGAGATATATGTAGGTCTATGTTCCCGTGTAATGTCTGGGTTACTGAAGAATAGACCAACCGTTAGCTAAACGTGCCTAAATACGTTACGATGCAATGGGAGAGGCGACTAAGCTAGAACTGAGGAAGGAAAACTGCGGAAATCGATTGTTGACAGGGGAGAACTAATAACGGCGCTCTTTCTTATTTTATGTTAGAACTGTTTCCTTATTATATTTGTATTTTGTTTATCGGTCTCATATCATATATTTAGTATAGCCTATTCATTAGTCGGCTCCTTGTTCTAACTCCTCCGGGCTACTTTAAGGGTTCGAATTCCAAGCCTGTGACCTCGCTATCAGCACGGATACTCTACGTATTTAAGCTAAACAAAACTTCGTTTACACGGATTTAGTCATAATGATTTAACAAAATAGTATAAATAAGTATACTGTAGACCTATCAATATTAGGGAACCTGCATTTTAAAATTTTTAAGAGAAAAATAATTTAAAAAATAATTATGATAATTAAAACACCTATCTATAATTATACCTTATCGATAGCATATAAGCTATTAATGAACGTACATTTGAAAAATTGTAACAGAAAAAATTAATTTTAAAAATAGTAACACTTTGCTGGGGGGGAGAATGTCTGCAATGCAGCAGTGTGGAAGAAATTAATGACTCAAATCGAGCTTAAACTTCCTAAGCCTCTGACAGTTACTGCACAAAGATCCGTCTGTTTGGTCATCAATATTGTGACCTCCTGTCTTCATGATCATCAGTAGCATGTGGTTCTTCTGTTTTCACGCTGTCCGGCTGACTCCCAGTACAGATTGTGCCGCGTTAAAATATAAAATGTTTCAAGATTGTTCAATCTTATACAATGTTGTGTTTAACTTTGATCGTTAGACTATTTATTACAGTATAATTATATTTCAGACGAATGGAATTCGATACTACAATGAAATTGAGGATGTGCCCGAAGAACAGCCAGACTTATAATCACCTAAAACTCACTACGTTAAAGCGTTTATATTACTGAGCCTGTATTTCATTGTATGATATTTGTATAACTTAAGGCCAAATAATGTACCTGATTTGTAGCAAGATATCATTGTTATTTTTATTACACTTATCGCATTGTGCTCACGTACCATTGATCAATTTTGTTGTTTGATATTCACACCGTGTATGCTACTGAATATATGTACTTTATAGTAGACCATGACATCCGTAATCAAATACGCTGAGTTGCCAATTATTTGTAAGAAATTTAAGCTTAAAGTTCTATATGTTAAGAAATAAATATCCTGAAGGACTAGATTACAGTGTTGTTTACACTATAGTTAGTGAAAAATAACGTTACTATAACGTGCATGTGTACGTACTTTGAGGAGAGGAGATGTCCGATCGATTAGAGTGTTCGCCTCGGAAGCAAGTGGCCTGGGTTCCTCTGGGTTAAAAGCCCAGGTCAACCAACAACAAATGGATTTCGATGTTGAAGTTGTTAATTATGCAATATTAACAATAACTAGCCTATACACAATATGGAGCATGGTACGCTTTAATTGCTTCAAAATTCTACATTTTATTAATAAATGGCTTGGAAATGTCACTAGAGACCACTCTAGTGGTGGATGGGTGCAGCTGGTAATAATACTATACACAGTCCTTCTCTCTCTCAGTGCACTGCCTACTGGCAGGTCCATAGTAGGCCTACATAACGCCTCCATTCTTCTCTGTCTTCCGTTTTCCTCCTCATGTCCAAATACGAGTGGATCTTTGAATCATCTAACATGATATACCGTTAAATTTAATATACTCTTGGGGGTTCTGCTTATGAAGAGGTGGGCCCCTTAAACCTGCCTCAGCTTCGACTAACATTTACTGGGCAGGGGCGTCATTCCCTGAGTAAACTATCCTGTTTACTCGATACACTCTAATGGGAAATATATCCGTTTTGGCACACATATATTTACAAGCCCTCTTATTTACGCTCTATGTGAACATAGTTTCTGCTGAAAAAGCTTTTCTAGTCGTTTGTGGCGTTTAGCAAAAACTCGATTTTTATCAAATATCTCCTATAATCTAAGGGATACTCTAAATGCAAGTATCATATATGATTATAAGTTATCATATATGATAACTTAAGGCCGGGTATGAAGTGATGTTTGTGAGGGTTCTCTGTTGGCAATCAGAAGTATTTTTTGGTGTGTGTCACAGGAGTCCAAATTGCTCTCTACTGGAACAAACCGAATTGTTCAACGTGTTAAAAGGGTTTGATCATAATATCAGAAGAGTATTGATAATGAGAGAGTTTAACTTCCCTGGCATAAATTGGGATGTTTTTAGTTCAGATAAACAAGGGCAGGAATTTATGAATCTAGTTCCGGATTGCCGCTTTGTGCAACATGTTAAAGAAGCCGCAAGATAGTCTAATTATTTCTATTGAGTCTATTTATTTTGGATTTGATCTTAACTTCTGGATTTAAGAGTCATTGAGCAAATTGGAAGCAGTGACCACAATACTATAATATACAAATTCCTGTGCTCCAATATTATGTATAAAATTGATGAAAGGTCCAGAAGGAGAACTTCAAGAATGCAAATTATGGGAGCATCTTAAAGGCAGTGGATTGGGAGTTAGAATTAGGGAATATGGATACTCAATGGACTAAATTTATGGACGTGTTGTGGAGGGCCTGCAATGGCAATGTACTAAAAACGAGGTTCAAACACCGAATGCTACCTAAGTGGTTTAATGCAGAAGCTAGAAAATGGCAAAGAAAGAAATATGCCATGTGGGTGAAATTTTAATGTCGGAAGGACCACGAGAGCTGGCATGGATGTAAATTTTAAAGGAATAAGTGTAATAAATCATATAGGGAAGCGAAGAAAATTTTTGAGGAGAAATTATCTAACAATGTTAAAATTTATTAAATCTTTTTTTACTAGTATGTTAGAAGTAAGTCCAAAGTCAGAGATGCAGGGGGTCCAGTAATTCATTCAGATGGTATAGTTGTAACAAAGAAGAATGAAATGTGTAATATTCTCAATTATTTTGGTTCAGTGTTTGTAAAAGAATCCAACATGAGAATGTTGCCATATATAGATCTTTTACTGGAAGAGAGACAGGGTGTAGAAAGTATTTTAGTGGATGCGGAAATTGTAGCAGAGAAGTTAGGATTTTAAAACCGGAGAAAGCACCGGGGTTGATGGCACGAGGTTATCAATTGAGACGGCAGATTATATTTCTAGCCGGCCAATTTCTATAATTTTAAATAACTTTGAACACATGATGTATACCAACTCAATGGAAGATGTCCAATGTAATACATGTACTTATTTACAAGGGGGAAAGAGATTTGAACCAGGGAACTATAGACCTGTGAGCCTTACTGCACATTTATGCACGATATTGAGAGTATAATAAAGGATAAGTTAATAAATTATTTGGAGAAACACAGCATCTTAAGAAAATCTCAAAATGAATTCATGAATAAAAGTTCATGCAACTTTTTAGAGAAAGTGAATCAGTGGATAGAGGAGGGAGAGACTGTTGATGCAGTGTACATGGATTTCAGAAAGGCTTTTGATACTGTCCCTCACAAGAGACTTCTACTTAAGATTAAGTCTTGCGGATTTGATGGAAAGTTATACAAATTATATATATTATATTATTAGCAGATTGGTTAAGTGAGAGTAAGCGGAGGGTTACGCTGGGTGAGGCTAAATCAGGTTGGGTGGACGTTACTTAGGGGGTGCCACAGGGTTCAGTGTTAGGGTCAATATTCTTTCTGATCTTTATAAATGATATAGATGCAAGAATATTTAGTTCTATCTTGAAGTTTGCTGATGATACAAAACTATTTGGAAAGGTTGGTATGAAGGAACAATGTGACAGTATGGTTTGGGACTTACACGTGCCAAGTAAGTGATCCCAAAAATGAGGCTTAGAATTCAATGTAGACAAGTGTAAGGTAATTCACTTTGGAAAAAATAACCATAATAAAGAATATGTTGCAAATAATAAGATACTGCAGGTAGTAAGTGAGGAGAAGGATTTAGGGGTAATATTTAGCTAGAACCTCAAAGTCAGGAAACAATGTACTGTGACTGTTAAAGCAGACAATAGGATCTAAGGACTAAGAAAGAGAACATTCAAAGTAGAGATCAAGGTATTGTTTTAAGATTGTATAAATATTTGAAGCGACCTCATTTGGAGTATTTGTATGTCAGTGTGGAGACCACACTACAGGAACTTATTGAACGTACTGAAGCAGTGCAGAGAAGAGAATCCCCTATTAGGGGATTCAAAGCATTAACGTATGAGGAAAGGCTAAAGGCAGTTTAATTGACAACCCTAGAAACCAGGAGAATTAGAGGTGATCTTATAGAGATTTATAAAATAATGCATGCGCTTATCGAATTAAGAGCAACAGATTTTTTGAAATTCTCCAATAATGGTTTAAGAGGTCATAGCTATAAGTTGTTTAAGCCTAATGTAAGGACAGACTTAGGACAGTTTTCTTTTTCTCAAAGGGTGATTGATAGGTGGAACTCTTTGAGTGAGGAGGTTGTGAATGCAGTGTCGTTGAATAGTTTTAAGAACAGGCTGGATGTTGTAATCATGTATGATTGGGGATTGAAATAAGCCCTTGGCTTTCTTCCCTTTTTCCTGCTACTTAATTTTGAAGAAGGGTTGGAATAACGAAAGATGGCAGCAGCTCTGGTAAATTTTGGTAAACTAGGGTCAGGATACGAATTAACCTCCTTCATAACTTTCTGTCTCACACAATATCATCAGTCAACTAACAATAAAGCTTTTCCATTTGTTTTATAATTTTTTTGTATACGATCCTTTTGACGTTGGTTTGGATATTATCTTATTGGTGTTTTGTATGTTATCTTATTTATTCAATTTATTTATTATTTAATAAGCATAGGTTGTTAATCTGCAAACATTATTTACAACGGCGTCATCATGAATTGCTGTTATCGCAATCGTTCAATCATTTTAATCGTTCACTTATGTTAATACATGTATAGGGTCCTATAGCGCAAGCAGATTACCTCCATTCCAATATGATAGTAAGGGGTTATTGAGGACTAAGTCAAATTTAGACAACGACTGTAATAGTTAATAGTAGCTACTGCACTTCTGCAATTTGATATTCATTAGATTACAGCTGTTATTGATTTCAGCTGTCACCATTTACAGCTGTTACTACCTAAGTTATTAACATTTACAGTTTGATGTTCTTTCACAGCATCGAAGTCGCAATTTCTAATCGAAAGTTGTCAAGCCAGTTGCTTTAGACGATTAGATAGTTCATTATTTTCACGCTTCAAGAGTTGATAGTCAGACAAAATTTGCTCCAATGTATCATCTGTTTTCTTCTTACTCTCACTCTCCACCTGTAACATAATCACGTCAACATGTAATAAACGATTCGTACATTCATATTTAATGCCCAAAATTAAAGGTATCAAACTGCTATAAACCAAATTTTAATATGCATTCTCATTAAATTTGACGGCAACGGATGAGGTAGCCATTAGTTTCCTTCAGGAGCTAAAAGTAAAAAGCTTATGTCTTATTTCTACGTTAAGTATTCCTACTATAACCGATAAAACAACATCAGAATGGTACTAAAAATATATTCCAATCGAACAATTAAGGATAGACAGGTGTTTTAGCTAAATTGTCATTAACCATTGTAGTTAATTTTTTTAATTAATTTTTTTGGCATTATATTTTTATTTAACTTTTACGTATTAGTTATGGTTTACTGTTCATAATAATCCATTATTTATTTTATCCCATGCTTCTAGTTTGTGTTTCGTGACTGAAACGTCTAACATCCTTAGTCTCAATCTTAATCTAATTATTTTTCTCTCCATTTCCTTTGTAATTTCTTCTTTTAACAAACCATTCTCCAAATGAAAATTTCCTAGGAAGAGCTCCAAAAAATCTGAAATTTCGATCTACTAGATCGTTGGCTTATTTAACTTTAGTTAGCTGAATTTGTTTAGATCTAACATTCAAAAGTAGAGATAAAAGCATTGTTTTAAGATTGCATAAAACTTTGATTCGACGTAATCTGGAGTATTGTATGGCAGTGTGGAGGCCACACTACAGGAAGGATATTGAACTTACAGAAGCAGATATATATATTTATATATCTGCTTTATATATACAGACTGGGGCAAAAAATAATAATCCCCTAGCGAAATCTCAATAACTTTAAGAAAGGTCACAATATCTCTACGAAATTTTCGGAGCTTCTATGGGAGGAATTTATGCGTATATCCTGCGAATTGGATGAAAATATTTTCATTAGTTTCGAAATTACAGCATTCCTACGAGAAAAGTGCAAAAATCAATTTTAACAAGGCTTTTCGAAATGCGAGTCGTTCCTTTTAAAGAAAATAACGACCCTGAAAAGGGCCGTTTATTTAAGTGGTGGAGTTTAAGCCTGTTAGCTGCCTTTAACCTTGTTAGCTGCTTCAAAAAATGATGCCTAAAATTCGTTCTTATGTTAAAATTATTCCTAAATTTTGAAGAAAATGTCCGATACTTTTGTTTAAAAAAGCCTTGCTAAAATTGATTTTAACATTTTTTTCCAAGAAACGCTGTATTTTTGTTACTTCTGAATAAATTTTCACCAAATTTGCAGGATATGTGTAGAAATTCCTCCTATGGAAGCTCCGAAAATGTTGTAAAACTATTTTGAGTTTGGTCCAAGTTATTAAGACTTTAGGTAAAAAAAAGCATTGTTAAAACTGATTTTGCACTTTTTCGTAGAAACGCTGTAATATTTTTCCTGCTCAATAGATTTTCATCAAATTTGCAGGATATACGCAGAAATTCCTCCCCAAGAAGCTCCGTAAATTTCGTAGAGATATTTTGAGTTTTCTTAAAGTTATTGAGATCTCGCTAGGGGATTATTTTTTGCCCCAGTCTGTATATATATATATATATATATATATATATATATATATATATATATATATATATATATATGGGAAATTTTCGAATCGTGTATCTCTATTCGTTTGAATCCCCTCAAGCGTTCTAATTTTACACTTTCTTGTTCAATTATGAAGGCATGAGACTCAATTTGACAATTTGAACCTCTTTAAGGGAGATGGTGAAAAAGTGTCGCAATTTGATTACCCCCTTAGAAACAAAACTACAATGGTAACCTGAATTGTTGTTTAGTTCGTACAGTTCGTTTGGTTCGTTCCTACTTTTCGACAACTTCTCTTAGAGACGTTGCTCTCCCTGATGCTGAAAAACTTTACGGAGATATTTAAGCGCATAACATTCGTTACTGAGCTTACATTATAGTGCAAATTGTACAATACTTCTGAGTTGTATAGGATAAGTTGTCATTTAATTCTAATAACGAGTCAATTGTAGAATTGGATTATAATTATTATATTAAGATTTGAATTATTAATGTGTTGCTTCAAGGCAGGTCCTCTTGCAACTCTCTTAACCAATTTCTTGTATGCGATTAGAAAATGTATAGTTATATATTTACTGCATAACAAAATTTCTATTATTATTTTGCATTTCTAATCGCATGCAATTTCTTCAATTTTCTTGTATGCGATTAGAATTGTATAGTTATATATTTACTGCATACTAAAGCAATGCGTGCCACTCAATACATTATTTAAACAATATTTGTATTGCTAAAATATCGTACTGAGTAAACCACAGCGTTATACTTAAGAATTAGAATGCGAAATAGAAACATTAACATAAAGTGTGTAAAATGAGGACATACAAGGTCTTCTAAATCTCTTATTTCTCGTGTTATTGCGCCAGTCTCTTCAATAGTCTTGACAAGTATATCGCAGTTCTGAAAAATACCAAATATATGCATTAAGCACACTGCTATCAAACATCAGCTGAATATTCACTTTACACACTAGACAAACACAATATTATGTAGTAATGTCATTTATTATATAAAAGCCAGAACAATTGTACATACAAAATGAATTATTGCATTCTTAAATGATCCATTCTATACAATTCACAAGAAGGATAGGAACTAGTTTTATCTTACAAATATGTTTGAGACGACTAACCACAACAGGTACTTAAAGTGTCAGTCAAGAGAGAGTAGCTCAAATTTTCTCTACGTTTGTTAATATATTGATGCAGACATAAATTTTTAAAATCTAATTCAGATGGATTAACTATATTTGACTATATATACTATATTAACTATAACTATATTAACTATATTTCAGATGGATGCAAGTATATTAGGACAGGACTCGTAAGAGGCACTACATGATAAAAGTAAAATGTGTAAAACAATGCTAACATTTAAATGTGTAAAACAATGTTAAATGTGCAAAACAAAATGAAAATTTAACCTCATGAAGTGCTGCTAGGTACTTATAAGCCTTACGAGCAGCCTCGTCTCTTTTAGCATCCTACAGACATAGCATAATTGTGTAGTATACATTCCGCCATTACGGCAATACTTCGTGTATAGGCTTTGACTTTCGACTACATGACCGCTTAGCATATACACAAATACTCTTTTCTTAGATCCTATTTAAGTATATATAACATGACATACAGCACGTGCTACATATTTACCTTGCTTAGCAACTGTTTCTGTACTTCATATTATTTCCAAAGACCTCTCTATGTTTAATAGTAATCGTATGCCTTTGCTATGTCTTGTTAGTTGTTGCCATTTATTGCCTATCGATTGCGGCCAGTGAATAAAAATAACCTTCCAACACCCGGGATCATTTAGTTCTTTCAAACACATCAGCACTCAGATTTCCAAGGGTGTTCACCCATGTAAGTACTAACTAATCCGACGGAGCCCGAACCGGATTTCAAACACAAATCCGGCCGGAACAAACCAAGTTATAATTGTACTAACCAAAGTTAACGTCAGTGTCATATCTAGAAAGCGATACAGTGACATACGAGCCCAGAATTTGGGCCCCACACACTGATTCGCGGTTGAAAATCATCTCCATTAAGTTGTTAACTAGGTTATCACCGTTTGCTCAATCAATCGTAATCATTGAACCATTCACGCGGTTATAAGCGTATGTTCAATCAAGTCGTTCAAACATCATGTAAAAGGCTATTAAAGGCTCAATAAAACCATTGTCACTGAATAATTAATTAACTAGGCGTCAATATACGCTCAATCTAGTTATAATCATTAACTAGGCTATCAATTTATGCTCAATCAGTCACCATCATCAAGTCATTAACTGCCTCAATAAAAAAATCATTAAATCATCAACTAAGTTATCAATATAACTCTAATGCTATAATAATGGGTAATGCTTTGATAGAGTTTTCAAAGCATTAGCCTAACGTCACTCACTAGATTATAAATGTTGGCTATAATAATCAAATAATCATCATTAAGTTCTTCTTCTTTAAGGTAAATTTACAGCAATTTGTGAAACGTAAATTTATAACATTTTGTATTGCAATTATTGCTAAATAAGGTAAAAAGTCCGACAGGATTTTGCTAAATTTGCTGGAACCGGATTTGCCAAAAGTGCTGGAATCCGGTCAAACTGGAACCGGAGTCCGGTACACCCCTAATACACTGTTTTTTATAACAGATTCTCCAAATATGTTTTACAATAAAGTCGTAAGGAGTTCACCGATGTTCTAGAAATTTACAGTGCTTAACCAGCAGCCAATTCTATCAAACATAGAGAAATTTCATTTCAATATCTTTAATAACGTGAAAGTTATAGTTTTGTGAACATGAGTGTGGTCAGATACGAAATTTCCAGTAGAGGATAACGGGCGTGTTACATGCAGCGTAAAATTGTCTCTATAATAATAATAATAGCTAACACGACACATAAACTTTCTGCTATTGCTATTTTGAAGAGTAATCATTTCTTTTCAAACCATGTCAAATACGTGCTGACATGTTCTTAATTGACAAAGTTATTCTCATGCAATTTAAATGCAATGCATGCATTAAAAGTATAATAAATTTGTATTACATGTAGCGTAAAAAGACATCTTATATAAAGATATCTTAATATATCCTTTACATTCTGTAAGCTAATACTTGGTGTTTCGTTGGAGTATAACTCATTTAATCTATAAATTTACTGCAGTAACTTACCTTGAATATAAGTTCATCGGTTACTAAAAATGTTCTGTCCAGTTTACCAGACAAACTATTAATTTCCTTCTGAACGTCCTTCGTGTCAGTGAGAACCTATGCAAAAATAGAAAACAGTTAAGAGACAACAGTCAATAGACAACAAAAAATGCATTTTTACTAAAAACTAAAAGAGCTTAATCTACAAATCTTAAATAGTGATTAAACAGTATTATAATATATGCGCAGAGGAAATAAAAACTACGCCAAAATTAGTATAAGTCAGATTTTTAAATAAGTCAGATTTTTAAGAAATCAAACTAATGCATGCAAAGGTAATCAAATTAATGGAATGGATTCAACACGGTAAAAGAATCTGTTCTTAGAAAGGCTATTTTAATTTTTTTACTGCCGACTTTCCAAAAAAGGTATATATATATATATATATATATATATATATATATATAAATGTACACATAAATAAATAAATATATATATATATAATATTATATATATATACACGTATACATGTATATATATGTGTATATATATGTGTGTATATATATATATATATATATATATATATATATATATATATATATATGTATATATACATATATGTATATATATATATCTATATATATATATATATATATATATGTTTATATATGTATATATATATATTATATATATATATATATATATATATATATAGATATATATATATATATATATATATATATATAATTTCAAAATGAGTCAACATAGGCCTATGTGATGATATTTTTTAATTGATAAAGTTATACACTGTGTATTTTATAACTGATACCCCAAATTGTTTTAACAATAAAGTCCTAAGAAGTTGACCCATGTTCTTAAAATATACAGTAGCCAGTAACCAGCAGCCAATTCTACCAAACATAGAGAAATTCCGTTTGAATATCTTTAATAAAGTGAAAGCTATGGTTTAGTGAATAGGAGTGAGGTCAGATTAGAAATTTCCAGTACAGAATTACGGGCGTGTTACATGCAGCGTAAAATTATCTCTATAAGCACAATAGCGAACACGTCACAGAATTTCAGCTAATGCTATTTTGAAGAGCAATCACTTCTTTGCAAAATGACGTAAAATACGTGCTGATATATTCTTAATTGACAAAGTTATTGAACTTTTAATGCATACATTGCATGACTGGGTACACGTGCTATCGCCACTGCAGCAGCGTCCTCTAGCGCCTCAGTTAAACTAACTTCTTCGTTTATTCTCTTCATGCAATGCATGCATATGAAGTTCAATAACTTTGTCAATTTAGAACATAACAGCACGCATTTTACATCGTTTTTTGAAAAGAAATGATAGCTCTTCAAAATAGCAGTAGCAGAAATATTATATTGCGTCTTAGCTAGTATTTTTATAGAGATAATCTACGCCAAATGTTACACGCCCGTAATCCTGTATTGGAAATTTCTTATCTGACCTCACTCATATTCGCGAAACTCCAACTTTCACGTTACTAAAGATCTTCAAACGAAATTTCTCTATGTTATGTAGAATTGGCTGCCGGTCAAGTGCTGTAAATTTCAAGAACATCGGTCAACTTCTTACGACTTCATTGTTAAAACAATTGGAGGTATCAGTTACAAAAAACACAGTGTAGAACTTTCATTGCAAGCATTGCATGACACGAATCTACGATTATTTCATCGCTACAGTAGCAGCTGTGCTCTCACCGTCTAACGATAGCTGAGCTCTCACCTAGAATACGTAGGCCTAAGGCCATCGACGCGCGTGATGGCAGAATATATAGGCAGTAGCCAGATGCCTAACCAGTCAAGCCTGTTAGTTACAGTGACAGTTGTCACATGGACGCTGCGTGTAGCACGCCTGTATTCCTGTATTGGAAATTTCTTATTTAACATCATATTCGCAAATCTATAACTTACCCCTTATTAGAGATATTTACACAAAATTTAATCAACTTTGGAAGAATTGGCTTAGATACGAAAACGAAAGCTGCAGATGAGGATAGAATTGGTTGAAAGAGTTACATGCCACAGACCTGCCGTTAAGCAGCACAAAGCGAGAGAAAAAGTTGTCAACTAAATACTTTTCAAATTCACACAAAAACTAAATCGCATAGGAACTCTTAAAACCAATGCAACGAGATATTTTAATAATGTTTAGCAATATATTGGCTACAAAATAAAGTTATTTGTATTGCAATTAAATTTGCAGTTATTCAACAATTTCACTTGAGCGGGTCTCACAGTCACCTTGTAGGCCTACATACAACTCTTAAAATCATATATAAACGTTTTTATTACATATACATAATTAAATATTTATATATTATAACAATGTAACATAATTAAACATATATTTTAACAATGTAACGTAATTAAACATTTATATATTATAACAATGTAACGTAATTAAACATTTATATATTGTAACTATGTAACGTAATTAAACATTTATATATTATAACAATGTAACGTAATTAAACATTTATATATTATAACAATGTAACGTAATTAAACATTTATATAACAATGTAACGTAATTAAACATTTATATATTATAACAATGTAACGTAATTAAACATTTATATACTATAACAATGTAACGTAATTAAACATTTATATATTATAACAATGTAAAACAGGAATTAAGATAATCTATAAAGACTGAATATGATCGGAAGAGACCTTATCAATGTCTTGATTCTGCTTACGTATGTTCGCAACTATCTCTAGTATACGCCTCGTATACGCCGTCCTGTTAACATCTTTAGTCATTCCCTCGAACTCTACCTCCTATACACAACATATCTTAAAAATATATTAAAATATTTTAAACTAATAGAGAACATGTCACATATTAACACCTTACTATTTTAGAGGCTGGAGATAGTGGCGGTGTCGGTAAGACACTCGACCGCGGATCAGTATGTGCGGGGTTCAAATCCTGGGCTCGCCCATTACTGAAATAGCTATCGAGTGAGGAAACTGATGTTAACCTTAGGTTTTTAGGTTTTAAGACATTCGACTGCGGATCAGTATGTGCGAGGTTCAAATCCCGGGCTCGCCCATCACTGACATCGCTTTTGAGTGATAAAACTGACGTCAACATTAGCTTTAGCTTTTTATTTCTGGCTAAATTTAGTCTAATGTGGAACACGGGAACCAACATAAATTCTTGAGGACTTTGAAGAGTACATATTAAATATTATATAGTCACATCCCACCACTTCAAATCCGTCGTGAAGTTGCAACAGCAGAAATCCTAAAGAGATCAATATATTCAGCCCCTTCGCGGAGACATTGAAAATTATCCTCCTCTTCGACTTGCAGCTAGGAAACCGGTTTGGCTTCAACCACTCGAGAAGTGCGCACTCGAAATCAGATAGAGAAAATTGTGGGAAAAGTTAGCTGTGGAAAATCACCATTTGATACCAGATCCTGCAGCTAAACCAGCAGGATTTGAACTTCCTCGTTGTAGCTAGGTTATACCGCTTTCTTTACCAGTTGTGCACCAGTCAAGGTCGAAGTGCAGCGTGCAAGCATAGGTGGGGTTTGAAAAGTAATGCTGGGTGCCTGTGTGGTGCTCCATTGCAAACTATGCATCACATTGTGGAAGAGTGCCCTACGTCAAAGCTCGATAGTGGTTTCACTTGTCTAAACACAGTTGACAAAGTTGCTAAAAGAAAGGTTGAATGAGTGCAATATAAGCTAAGAAAATTTCGCAGAAGTTGATTTCGCAATTTATGTGATGTGGATACCCATTATTATGTGTCTTGCATTGTATTTTTTAAAATACGTTTGTTAAGATTCTAGTAAAGAATGGCTCCATAATCTTTCTGTTTTAAGTTCATTTTGAACTACATTTTTTTCTAACACCTTTGGCCGCGGGGCCCTCAGCACGTGCCCGACTAGTTCTTCATGGTAAATCCGGCCCTGCATGGACCTGCCAGTAGGACATGTACTAAGAGAGAGAGATTAATACTCTACATACATCACAATTATTATTAATTGTTAGTCACTCGCCGTAAACACATTACAACTCACATGCTTAGTCATTCTCTAGTACTTATACTAGCTCTTACACAAAACATAATACATATTACATATACTTACATTACATATTACATAATACATATAAAACATAATACATATTACATAATACATACTACATATTACACAAAACAACTTACGAATAGTTATGGACTTAAAAAGCAATCCCCTAGCGAAATCTCAATAACTTAGGCAAATCTCAAAATATTTTTGCATAGGTTTTGGAGCTTCTAGATAAGGAATTTCTGTATATATCCTGCAAATTTGGCCAATAAATATTCAGTAGTAACAAAATTGCAGCGTTCTACGAAAAAAGAGGTAACATCAATTTAAACAAGGCTATTTGAAAAAGTACCGGAAATTTTCTTCACAATTTAAGAATAACTTGAAGGGAAGGATGAATTTTAAACATCTTTTATTAATTAGAACAACTAAAAGTTATTGGTTCAAGCTCTTCAGTTCCGATGCACTACAGCTGCAGCAATAGTTTGTTGTTTCTGATTTATGTCAATGACATATCTGAGATTAGTAAAATTCTTACCTTCATATTATTTGCAGATGATACAAATAAATATTATCTGCACAAACCCTGATATTTTGAAACTAGTGAATTCAATTAATACTGAACTCCTAACACTCTCTGACTGGTTTAAGCGAATAGATTATCCCTAAATATACAAAAACCAATTACATGCTATTTGGGTATAAATACAAATATAACAATACTTCTGAAAATTTTCATATATACATACACTGTAGATGATATCAACTTTTCTAGAATAGATAAGACTAAATTTTTGGTAGTGATTCTTGATGAAAAATTATCATGGCAATATCATATTTATTATACTGCACAAAAATTAGCCAAATCCATTGGATTACTCCATCGGGTTAAAAGTAAATTACCTAAACATTGTACGTTAAATTTATACTACAGTCTAATATATCCGCATCTAATTTATTGTAATGTTGTTTGGGGGAACGCTTCTAAAACCCTGCTCAACGAATTGATAGTACTCCAAAAACGAGCAATTAGAATAATTCATCATGCAGAGTTTCGTAGTCATAGGAACAATATATTTAAAGAACTTAAAATTTTAAAGTTAAGTGATATTCATAAACATTGCTGTTGCGTATTTCTGTATAAATTTATTCATAAAGATATGCCTTATGTTACAACTATTCGTTGCTATTAAATAATGTTGTAAATTCTGTTTATAAATTTCGACAAGTTTCGGAATTTACTGTACCATCGTTCAGAACCTTCTGTCGCGAAAAGTATATCGCTGTACAAGGCCCTAGATACTGGCTATCCCTTCCATCTAATTTACGATCATCTTGCTCCGTTAACTGTTTCAATATTAATCTTCGTCAGTACTTATTAAAAAATTATTAATAATGATAATGAACTTAAATGTATAATTATGCATACCTATTATCATTAATTTTCTTTATTTGGAATTTCTTTATTTCAATTCTTTAATTTCTACTTTTAATTTTTCGTTTTAAGTTCACCATGGTTACCATTTAAATTGTGTTCATTTATTGCATTTACTTGATTGTTTGCATTGCTTGTGAACTGTACAGGGTTGAATGACCCTTTTTGGTGATCTAACTAAATAAATACATAAATAAATAAAAAGTCGGTCTACGTTAGCCTAGGCTGCTGTAGCGCTAAGATAACAGCAAGCAAATTACTGCAACGAAATATTAAGCAGGAGACAATCATCGAGCTATTCAGGCATTTTGAAAAATAATTGTCAGGCATTTTTAAAAATAATTATCATGGCAGTCAGCTAGATAAGGTACTCTGTATCTTCACTGACGACCAATTTTTCTTGCGATATGCCTTTTGTGTCTCTGCTGAAAAATAAACATATTATCTATTCTATTCTAAAGGACTGCAGGCATACATTCAAGCCGAGAATGGTCATTTTGAGTATCTACTGAGGTAAATGACTTGACCCTATTAGTAAACGGACCATTTCAGGGCCATTAATTATTTAAAATAGAACGACTATTTAAGAAAACCATGGTAAAATTGATTTGAGCACTTTTTCATAGAAATGCTATCATTTCGTTATTACTGAATATTTTTCAGCAAATTCGCAGGTTATATGCAGAAATTCCTTCTTTAGATGTTCCCAAAATTTTGTACAAATATTAAGAGTTTTGTTGAAGTTATGTAGATGATGTTATGAAAGTTAATCTTAAGTTATGAAAAACAGGGGATCGACTGACGATATGGTGTGAGACAGGGAGGACTGGAGAAAGTCTATTCGTATCCCGACCCTGGCTAAACAGGGATTTAAGGGAAGATGATGATGATGATGTTTAAGTTATGTAGATTTCGCTAGGGTATACTATTTTGCCCCAGGCCGTAGGGTGTTAGATATCTGATACCAGTAAACCTAAGAGGTTCAAGAATTATATTACACAGCACTAAGAAAATTTATCAATTCATTGGAAAACTAAATTAAAGCTAACAAGACAGGAAGATCACACTGCAATAGTTCTATGGTGTGCTCATTAAGGAGATCTAATCTAAAAATTAAATTCTTGCCTTAGCATTGCCATTATTATGCTAAATCAAACAGTCAGAGAAAATTAAACACACCAGCTGCTTGCAGATTTCCTCCTTCTCTCGGGATTCAAGCGTTAACTCTCTCTGTCTCTCCTGCATATCTCTAATCTCTCCAAACTTCCTCTGAGTCTCGAACTAACATATCAATCAATACATGTCAATCAATACATGTACTGAGTTGATAATCGTCATTTTAATTAACACAAGAAAGTTACGATAGATATATGTGAACGTAGCTTAGAGCATGGAATTGAAATATTAATATGTCTTGTAGAATTCAACAACAGAGCTTAAACTATTTAGTTCACACGATTATAACATAAAAAAATTATGAACGCTGCTATGAGGCAGTAATAATTTCAATAAATATAATGTAGAATTGCCTTGACATTGACTTAACTTTGACTTGGTTAAGTCAAAGTTATACAATTAAGAACTTTGAAGTTCTTAAGTGTTATACTCCAATCCAACTTTTCTTTTTGTGTCCATATTGATGATATAATTAGCAGTTGTTTCTCTAATCATTTGCCATTCCCACTCTAAAATCAAAGGGTCTTAGTTCTAACCTAACTGTCACCGTCTTTAAATCTATTGTACTCTACAAGTTCACCTCTCTCTCACTCTCTCTCTCTCTCTCTGAGTGCACTACCTACTGGCAGGTCCATGGTACATAACGCCTCCACTCTTCTCTGTCTTCTGCCTTCCTCTTCATTTCCACATACAAGTGGGTCTTTAAATCATCTAACATACCTAATCTCGGTCTGCCCCTGCCTCTTTTTCCTTCCATTCTACCTTCTATGACCTCTTTTAATAGACCTTCCCCCTTAAAATGTGTCCTATCCATATCTTCTTCCTATTTCTTAATACATTTATCAACTGTCTATCTGTGCCAACTCTCTCCAGAACTTCCTAATTTGTAGCCTTTTGAATCCAGTTAATCCTCTCCATTCTTCTCCTAATCCACATTTCCAATACCTCCAGTTTCTAATATCTATATTCCTTAAGGTCCATGTTTCGCAACCATACAATAGAGTGGTCCAAACCAAAATTTTCACTACCTTTATCTTTGTGTCTTTCTTTAGACTTTTTGTTAATAGTTCTTTTCCATTATCAAAGGCAGCTTTTGCTTGTGCAATCCTACTGCGTATTTCCGTCTCACATTTCCTGTCATCGGTTATAGTATGACCCAAATATTTGAAACTCCTTATCTGTTCCAATTTCATACCATTTATTGTGATATTAACTTCACCTTTATTATAGGACACTCTTATAACCTTCGTCTTTTTTATATTAATCTTCATGCCATTTCTAAGGGCTGTATCATTCAGCCTATCCATTATCTTCTGCAGTCCAATCTCGCTGTCCGCTACCATTCCTTGGTCATCTGCAGATCGTACATCTTGTAACAATTTCCCTCCTACTTTTATTCCTTCTTCCATGGCTTCCTCCATCATTGCCTCAGCATAAATGTTAAACAGCAGCGGTGAAATGCTACAACCTTGTCTTACTCCATGTCCTTTTTCACCTTCTTCTGAGTATTCTTGTTGGATTTTGATTACTGCTCTATGATTCATGTACAAGTTCAAAATTAGTCTTCTATCTCTCCAGTCAATTCTCATGCTTTTTAAGATATTCATCATCGTTATAAAATCAATCCTGTCAAAGGCCTTCTCGAAGTCTACAAAGCATACAAAAACGTCATTTCCATATTCTAAGCTTCTTTCAAGTTAACGTAGGCATCGCAATTTTGGTGGGGTTACCTTGGTACCTCTGATAGAGAGCACCTTGAAGCCTTCCTCAGGAAGGCTTCTATGATGGAATACTATCTTTTACGGATATCACTACCGATGCTAATGAACTATTGTTTAGCATCAGTAACAAACAGCATGTATTGCACTGACTTCTTCCACCGCTTAAAGATAACTTGAACTTTAGGCTCAGGGAGAGGGCTCATCCTTTCCCTTTACCATCTAAGCGCTCACCTTTGATGGATAAGAACTTCATCATTAGAATGCTATATAAACACTCATATTAAGTCTTTTCACAATGTAGTACATGTGTTTATTGCTTACTGTTTTACTATTTATATATGTGTAAATAGTTTTCTGCGATATGTCAGACTTCATATAATAAACAAATATATATATATATACATGTATAAATAAATATATATATATATATATATATATATATATATGTATATATACATATATATATATATATATATACATGTATATATCCATATTAGAGATGGGAATTCTATGAATTTCCAGAGTTCGGGTTCGGTTCGTTGATAATGAAAGTTCGGTTCGGTTAGAACAAGAGTTCGGGTTCGGCTTGCATTCCACCTCACATGAGTTCGATTCGAGTTCGAACTGATTCGGTTTGGATAATGTTGCAATTGTTTAACATTGCTTATAATAATCATGGTTATGATATACATGTTTAAAATAGCTTATGGTAAATGTGCTTAAAGAAATACATGAAGTCATAATAACTGTCACATTTTTCACCCGAGTAAGAATATGACAATGAAAAGTGAGAGAAGTGGTATTTATTCGTGTACATTTCTTATATTGCAAATTGACCTACAAATGTTCAGAATATAGATATTTAGCTTAATTAAAGTATCTTAAATATTCTCCTTGATTTTAACCAACAAATAGAATGTTTCATCAATTTAAAAATAAATTTTGTCACTAGGCCTATTAGAAACATTTATAATTAAGTGGAAATGTCTTGGCTAAAATTTGATCCAATATTTCAGAGACAAAGTGCAATTTTAACATAAAAATGTCAAATAAGGACGATTTGGTAAACTCTGTGGTACTTCCATAGAAAAATAATAATATATATCGTTTGCTATCAACTGAACCAGTAATAAACTGCATAATTTACCTTAGGGTTTCAAATTTGAAACTCTCAGGTCAATTATGAAGTTACGCAAATAGTTATGAAAATTAGTGCATTGCTTTGGTGCAAAAATATTTACTCCAGATAGCCGTAACACATGTATAATGTCATATATAATTATTTGTAAATCTGACTGCAATAATATTAAAATGGCACACTAAAATAAGACAAATTTCATAATTTGAATTTAATAAGAACAGATCTCTCTAGATCGAGTCAAACATTTTCAGAGATGTGAGGACTGGGACTCGGAATAGACTCAATTTACAAATTGCAGACAAGTACTTAGATTTTGAGTCCAATAGTCCCTCTCAAGTCAACTTAACACTTCCTTCCAATTATACTAAATGTTCTTCTTATAAACTTAATTAAAAAATTGAATGCGATCTTAGCATACACACAGTCTATAGTCGAGACCAAACGCTCGACTCTACAAGTCTTGATTTTGACTCTATAAAAGGACTCTAACAAATATAATATAATGTAACAGTGCTCACTAACCAGCTCAATTCTTGTAACCGCAGTGGTAAGTTCCATACAGGTTTTCATCGAAATAATATTCCATATTAAATTGTGAGTTGATTTGTTAAATAAGCAAACATTTGCACAAAATTGATAGATAGCTATAAATACTTATCAATTTTGGCAAGTGTCCACTTACTATCTAGTCTGAAGCCTAATCCAGTAATTCTTTCATAAACTCTGAAAATGTTTCATAAAATTTTGAGTATTATTACTATTATTAATTAATCAGTTGAATATCCCTACTGGTATTATTATTACTATTACTATACTATTATTATTATTCTTATTATTAAAAATTCTTATTACTACTACTGCTACAATGGGCCCTTAACTATTATAAAAGGAATAATTCAATCGATGAATTTTCTAGTTGTTATCCTTGTTATCCTCAACCTGGGTGAATTTAGGAATGTCTTATTCGACGAGGCGAGCTGTCTGATTATTATTCACATTACTATTATTGTTATCTTCATTATTATTTTTTATTATTGCTAAGTCTGCAGGTTGCATTCAGAAAATTCTAATTAAATTAATTATTTATTTCTTAATATTATTCACTAAATTCTTTTAAATACATTACTAATGTATTATTCTAAGGTGTTTGGTTGTCTTGAAATGAGCCAAAGCTCTAATTAACTTTGACGTAATTATACTGGCTTGTATTATATTGGTTTATTTCACTGACAAAGTTTCTTAACTTTTTCGAATTTCTGCAATTCAAGTGATTAAGTTCGTTTCAAATAAGAAATGTGAGATTTATAAGATAAATTGATGACAAAATACTACCAGAGCAAAATATATCTTTAGCTTAGACAGACTAAATCAAATTAAATTTAAAATTTACAAGGACGCATCCCAGAGCCTTTGCTGTCGGCATCATATGTTATAAATGGATTTTCGTAAATTAAAACACATGAACAGATATTGTGTCTAAATTGATAAATTAATTTACTTCTACATAGTAACACTATAGTTATATTTAAATGAAGGCAAATTATCAAAGGCAGTTCGATTGTATTTTATTAATCAATCGTTCATGCAATTAATTTATTGCCTTCTGAATAAACTTCGGAAGTAGGCCTATGGATAAATTGTCTAACAGTTTAAGTATGTGGTATTAGTAATGTTTAGTGTGTAAAATTATTTCAATAGTCATGAGAAGCATGTACCATGCAGAGAACTGTTAGTAAAAGGCAGAGAAAACATTACTTTGCTTTAGCAGATAGCAAGAGGATTTCCGTATTCAGCTGCTTCAGAAATCTTAACCAAAACCAGTTAAATACCACGATTCATGTTAACGAAGGTGCACAAAAATAGAGACATTACATTCCGTTTTGTGATGGCAATCCTACCAAACTAAAAGTACCTAAGAGTCGAGTATTATTTTCACAGCTTTAAGATTTCTCAGAAAAGACTTCAAATTAAAAACTAGTTGTAAAAGCATTTATTTCTGAGGGATTCGTGCCAAATATCATGATTTAATAAGCCATACATTATTTAACTGTAAGCAGTAAATTTGATTCCAGTTTTTAAAATCAGCATATTCTGTTGTAGTTAAATGAAACCTCAATATATAATTAATACAACTTATGATTACATCAGGCATTCAACTTAATTATTTGTGTGCATAATATCACTTTGTATATGGTAAATAGACCAATATATTTTAATTACACTAATAAATATAAAATCAAAATTGCTTTTTATGTCATTCTTTTTTAATTTGAAATTTAGTGGTGACATATAAGTGTCTGAAATACCAGTGAGTTTTGTAATTCTCTCTCTCTCTCTCTCTCTCTCTCTCTCTCTTAGTGAACTGCCTATTACAGGTTTATGGTATATAAAGTCTCCACTTTTCTCAGTCTTCCACTTTCCTCTTCATGTCCACATATGAGTGGATCTTAAAAATCCGATGCCTCTAGTTTCCTGATATTTTCTTTCCTTGATGTTCACATTTCATATTCATGTAATAACGTGGTCCATACCAAGGATTTCGCTATCTTTATCTTAGTGTCTTTCTTTAGGCTTTTTGTTAAAAGTTCTTTCCTATTATCGAAGGCTTCTTTTGCTTATACTTCATTCTCACATTTCCCATTATCTGTTATAGTATGACTTAAATATTTGAAACTCCGGACCTGTTCCAATTTCGTAACATTTATTATAATATTGACTTCACCAATATTCTGGGATACTCTCATTACTTTTGTCCCTTTGATGTTAATCTTCATTCCATATTTCAATGCCATTTCAGTCAAACTCTCCATTATCTTCTGTAGACCCGTCTCACTTCCCGCTACCATTGCTGTGTAACGCTACCATTCCTTTGTATCGCTATCTGTTATTAATTTTAAAGTTTGTGTCGGAACCAGCCTTACCTGAATATATGCTGTTAGATACTGTAAGACATGTAAATGCAAAAACTAATGTATATTTGTATTGTTCTTACTATCTTTATATTATGTCAGGCTGGCGCAGAAGAAAGGAACTTCAAGAGTTCAGTTCAGTTTGGTTTGAACGAAGTCAGGGTTCGGGTTCGGTTCGGGTTCGGCCAGAGTCTGGGTTCGGGTTCGGTTCGGTCAAAACTCTAGATTTTAGGGTTCGGGTTGGGTTCGATTCCTATCTCTAATATATATATATATATATATATATATATACATACACGTGTATATATAAATATATATAATGTATATATACCGAGATTATATATAGATATATATATATATATATATATATATATATATATATATATATATATATATATATATATATATATATATAGAATAGACAGTTGTTAAATGCTATAGGAAATAGGAAGAAGAATTGGATAGGATATATTTTATGGGGAGATATTTTACTAAAGGAGATCATAGAAGGTAGAATGAAAGGAAAGAAAAGCAGGCCGAGAAAGAGAAGCAGACCGAGATTAGGTATGTTAGACGATTTAAAGACCCACTTGTATGTGGAAATGAAGAGGAAGGCGGAAGACAGAGAAGAGTGGAGGCGATATATACCATGGACCTGCCAGTAGGCAGAGCACTGAGAGAGAGTGAGAGAAAGATGGCTACTTTGCTTTTCCCTTTGCCTCTACGAGTTAAAAGTAATAATTATCACTAATTATCTAATACTAATACTAGAAAATGATAATAACAACCCTATTGTTGAAATGTTTCGCACAGCTGTTAGTTTCTATATCAGAGCCCGTAGAGAAAGCACGTCTTCTTGCTGTATCCGCTCCAAATAGCAGCTACTGGCTACATGCTCTTCCTATAGCTTCTTGTGGGTTGCGTCTTGAAGATGAGGCTGTTAGGATAGCTGTTGGCTTACGTTTAGGCACGAAGTTATGTGAGCCCCATACATGTATGTGTGGCAATGCAGTTGATGCGAGAGGACATCATGGGCTTTCTAGTCGCAAGAGCGCAGGTAGGACTCTCAGACATCATAATCTTAATGACATTGTGTGGCATGCTTTGAATAAAGCTGGTTGTCCAGCCATTAAGGAACCCATAGGCATGTCGGATGGTAAGAGACCAGATGGTTTCTCCCTGATCCCGTGGGCTGAAGGTAAATCGCTTTTGTGGGACGTCACAGTGATTGATTGCCTAGCCAATTCTTACCTGAACCTTTCGTCTATGTCAGCGGGTGAAGTAGCTGAACTGGCTGCAGATAGAAAAACATCTAAGTACAGCGAACTCTATACCAGCTACTGCTTCATCCCTCTGGCTTTTGAGACGTTAGGTCCAATGAATGATGAGGGTAATAAATTCATCTCAACTTTAGGTAAGAAACTTTCATCTGTGACAGGCGACAAACGTGAAACCTGCTTTTTAAGACAGAGATTGTCAATCTGTATGCAGCGGTTTAATACCATCTGTGTAAGGGGTACCTTAAATTCTCTTGGAGAGATCTATGGTCCCAGAGAATCTGCATCTACAACTGGATTCCATGCTCGCACATCTTCACTCTTTCTTAGAAATGCTCATTCTCGCCCTACAACAGCTTCTTGTCTACCACCATCAGATTTCAAGAGCGGTCAGAGCCGGCAGCAGCTGCAAGCTGCCCCAGCATTTGGGCAGGGTGGTATGAGCGGGGGGTGTACAGACAGAGCTCCCCCTCCAGGCAGCAACTGCGTGGGTAGAAAGACGAAAATGGACACAGCTACTAGCTCTCCTACCAGTTCATACACCAGCAGTCAACAGAATTCTGATCAATCTTCAGACCTGGATAACTCGAGTTCTAGCGGGAGGACGGGGGAAGCTTCACCTCGTCACTGCCCTCCCTCAATCGTAAGATCTCTCGCCCAGACCTCGAGCAGACCAAATCAACATCATTAGTATCTCCAGCATCAGGTGATCATTGGCTCCGACGCCGAGATATTCCACTACAATCATACAGGTGGCAAGAACTTCATAGCTTCAGGTGAAAGAGTCTGAGAACCAATGCTGGCACAACAAGGGCTCCTTGCCTTCCATCGATCTCGCGCCTGCTCCCGATCAACTGCTGGAAGAAGGGAGGTTCGTCGAGAACCTAGAGGTTGAGGGACCGTTGAACTGGCGAGGTTTCGGGGACATGCCCCGAACCCCGACTTACCACCGCTATGTCGTAAACATCTCTGACACCACCCTAGGGCATCGGGGCGTCACCGCCCACACTCTCATCGACCACACCGCTCCCGGGGGGATCTTCCGTGCTCGGTGCCGTGACGGCTCGGCAGCGCCAAGGGTCAGCCTACGCACGGACAGCTGGTTGGATGTCCCTGGGGGCTAGAGGACTGGTTGACTCTCCCAAGAGGAAATTCGAGCCTGGAAGGAGGAAGTCAGAACAGCTGATCAGATTCGACTGTGACCTCCGGGATAATAATAATAATACTACTAATAATAATAATAATGATTATTGACTACACCGTAATTATAGTGCAGCATGTATTAAGTCGCCAGCGCTAGAAAACAAAAATAGGATGGAGTATGTAGACTTTTAATTTAATCCGGAAGATTTAGAATTATTCACCTAACGATCAGATGAAGAGAATTTTATCTTGTTGAAAGCCAATGAATTTTTAATGTATCATTTGATGAAATAAACAAACATATTTATACCATCCTGCCGGCAGATAACTCCTTCAGTTCCTTTAGCCTCTCTTCCAAAGGCAATCGATACTTTTCCCACTGGGTATTGAAGCCAACTAATCGTTGCTGACTAGACTCAATAGCTGACTGTAAACAACGTCACAATATGTACTAGATTACATGCTTAACACAGTGAATTCCAAGTCGAATTAACTTTAACAGTAAGCATACCTTTAAGTATTCATGAAACTATTGAGCCTAGAAATATAAAACCTTTAGGATCACATTTCTTTTGTAGTTAGATTCACTTGGATCCAGTATATGTAACTTCCCCATTTTATTCAATTCGTTTGTTATTTAACTTAAGATTTTTCATTACATTTCTTTATTTATGTATTTAATACTTTGTTTTGCACAACAGAGCACCGTATTCAAGTATACTGGAAATAAAATATGTGAAAAATCAAGGCATAAGACACTCATAATGACACTTCACATAAAAAAGTCGAAAATATGTATTACTCTTAGACTCTTAGACATAAAAGAGCTGGTTAAACAGCATATTAAGCTAAAACTAAAATAAGAAAGACATAGTAACGGCAAAAGGATATAAGGCCTACTTAATTAAATCAATTAAAGAGATTAAAAATCAATTAAATATATTAAATCAGTTAATTCAAAAAGACCCATCAGGTCCTTTCTCGGCAGACCATTCATAGCGATGAGAAATTTATATGGAGGTATGTTGAAATTCCTTTAAATCTAAGCTAAATTTAAATCTCTGGGCAAATTAATCTGAAGTGATGTGTGCTGTGGGGACGTCCCCCAACACACATAACTTTTGATTTTGTTGAGTTGCGACCAGAACGCAAACCTCCTTTTCTTTTCTTTGGCCGATGCACATTTTCATATTGATCATTCTTCTGGTCATAGCGGTGGCATTGCTGATATTTTTCAGTCTACTTTTTCTGCTTCCTTGTTAAAAGCATATCTTTTCAATATCTTTTAAACATATCTTTATAAGCATAGGCTATCTTTTTATACAGTGTATAGACCTCCTTCCTTGTCCAAGTCCGACTTCCTTTCAGACTTGTCCTCACTTTTAGAAGATATCGCTTCTTTGCCGTCTGATTTGACCATTACGGGTGATTTCAAAATACACTCTGAGTCCTTCAATGAACACTATTTTCAGGTTATCCTTACGTTCCAAACTAGAATCTAAATACAGGACAGATAAGAAAAATCCTCCTGAAATGCAAAAAGCCTCGATCAAGGCTAACTACGTTTAACAACGCAAGTTAGTTGATCATATATGATCTCCCCTGATAAGAGTCCATACTTTAGAAATTTCATCTTGCAAAATCAAAACGGCCTCAAAACAAAAAACTGTGGGGAACCCTCGATTCACTGCTTGGTCGCACCATCCCTAAGTCACTTCCAAATGTCAATTCTCCTTCTACTCTTGCTAGCAACTTTCTTAATTTTTATGAGGATAAACTTTCCAGACTCTGTTCTTCTAGACCACCCAGCATAAATTGCTCTGAGAACACTGCTCATCCTTCTATACCAAATTCACCTCTGCTGTCAAATTCCAAACCTGCTTTTCTTGAAGAAATCCATAACCTAATTCTCTGCTCTACAGACTCATAGAGTCTCACTCCCTAAATACTATTCCAACCAAACAACTTAAATCAAGCATTGATGTTCTGAAATTGCAACACCTTTCATCCGTTCTTGATAAAGTTTATTCATGGTTTTGTTGCAATCATCTCTCTGTCAATCCTTCTAAAACCGAATATCTTTTAATCGGCAGCCACACAGCAAAAAAGAGCTTCAGAAGAAATTCTTCCACCTATTTTCAAAATCTCGGTTTAAGGACCATTTCCTCCTTCCTCTCCAAGGTAATATTGTATTAAACTTATTTGAAATATTGAAACTTGCACATTCTAAATACCACAACTGCACGATTTAAAAAATTTCGTCAATTGGCATTTTATCTATCAGATCCGTTTAGATAAACATCATATGCAAAGGCACAGAGGGAAAGTGTAAATAAGGATCACAATTCGATTCATCTGATTCAGCAAAGCAAAGTGTGATAATACAAACCTTCAGTTCTGAGATATGAGTTTCTGCAGAAGGCAGAATGTCAATTGTCTGCTTCTTTATCCCATACTCTCTCTCTTTAATGGTGTTCTCTTGCACACAAACTTTTAGCTGCTCCTTCATCTAATACAGAATTATGCTACAATTATATATATATATATATATATATATATATATATATATATATATATATATATATATATATATATATACAGACTGGGGAAAAAAATAATCCCCTAGCGAGATCTCAATAACTTTAAGAAAACTCAAAATTTCTCTACGAAATTTGCGGAGCGTCTAGGAGAGGAATTTCTGCGTATATCCTGAAAATTTGATGAAAATCTATTGAGCAGGAAAAATATTACAGCATTTCTACGAAAAAATTGCAAAATCAGTTTTAACAAGGCTTTTTTTGCTAAAAGTTTTAATAACTTGGACAAAACTCAAAATGGTTTTACAAAATTTTCAGAGCCTCCAGTGGAGGAATTTCTACACATATCCTGCAAATTTGGTGAAAATATATTCAGAAGTAACAAAAATACAGCGTTTCTTCGAAAAAATGTTAAAATCAATTTTAACAAGGCTTTTTTAAACAAAAGTACTGGACATTTTCTTCAAAATTTGGGAATAATTTTAACATAAGAACGAATTTTAAGCATCATTTATTGGAGCAGCTAACAAGGTAGTGCAGGCTTAAACTCCACCACTTAAGTAAACGGCCCTTTTCAGGCTCGTTATTTTCTTTAAAAGAACGACTGACATTTCGAAAAGCCTTGTTAAAATTGATTTTAGCACTTTTCTCGTAGAAATGCTGTAACTTCGTAACTAATGAAAATAGTTTCATCAAATTTGCAGGATAAACGCAGAAATTCCTCCCCTAGAAGCTCCGAAAATTTCGTAGAGATTCCTCCCCTAGATATTTTGAGTTTTCTTAAAGTTATTGAGATTTCGCTAGGGGATTTCTTTTTGCCCCTGTCTGTATATGCATATCTTCAGTGCACTGCCAATTCGCAAGTACAAAGTACATATATTCATACTCAAAGTCTGCTTTCTCGCTCCATAACAGCACCTTAGATCAACAAGTTAATCCCTTCACACACAAAGTCAATGCCAAATCCGTACCTTATGTAGCCGATAACTTGGGAAAATTATGGCTTCTGAGGTGATTTCCTGTTGCCTTCCTATGTTGGATTAATTACCATTTAATCCTGGGGGAAAATATTTCATGGCGAGGTGGGTCCCCTTTTGTCATCCTCAGCTCCTGCCTTAGTCGCCTCTTATTTCCCTATTCTGCAGTGGTCCAACCACACCCGAGCACAATATTATAATAATAACATATATATATATATATATATATATATATATATATATATATATATGTATATATATATATATGTATATATATATAGATAATATATATATATATCTAGTATATATATATATTATATATATATATATATATACGTATATAAACATATATAAATATATACATATATATACATATATGTACATATATATACATATATATATATATATACATATATATACATATATATATATATATATATATATATATATACACATATATATACATATATAATATATATACATATTATATAATATACATTATATATATATATATATATATATATATATATATATATATATATCCCATAATATCATATAGTACAAGTGGAAAATGCCATCTCAAATTGTCGACTCTCAATCCCTTATTACGAAATCAATAAGGAAATTATCTTCGATAAATATCAATCATTTTTCGTCCCGTATTCTCTCTTCAATTTTCTAATCACATCTAATCAACTCTGTCTATAGCTGCTGTCGACAATTTGAATATATAATCACATCTCTTCTAAACAAATATGCTCCTCCGAACAAATCATCTGTCGTTCACGACCAACTAAGCCTTTTATTACACATTAAATTCTTAAAGAGAAGAAACTTCGCTCTTGTCCTGAAGCTCAATTTAGATAAAATAACACACCAGAAAATAAACGGCTCTTTAAATGTCAATCGGCTCTTGTTCATACACTAATTGCTAAATCTAAAAGCTCCTATTTTAAAACCATCACTACTGAAAGTAAACATAAAGAAATTATGGAATGCAATGGATTACTTGCTAGAAACAAACCCAAATCTCTTCCTTCTGACGTCTTTTCTACTATTCTTGCCTCAGCCTTTCTTTAGAATTTACCAATCGGTTTCATTTCCATACCCTCCTCCACCTTAAACTTCTCTTTTACAGATAATTTTATTTCTTCCCCACCAATATAGGTTTTCGCTTGGCAATTCATCAAGAAGTTCGTGCTATTATTCGTAACTCATCTGATTCATCCTGTTCTCTTGATCTCATTGCAACTAAACAATGGCTGGAGCCAGTGGCGAAGTGGCTGGAGCCAGTGGCGAAGTCGGTAAGATACTCAACCGCGGATCAGTTGATGCGGGTTCAAATCCTGGGCTCGCCTGTGACTGACATCGCTTTCGAGTGAGGAAACTGACGTTAACCTTAGCTTTTTTTTAGCTTTAAACTAATCAAATCTTGCATCGATGCAATTGTGCCTCCGATTACTCACTTAATATTAATAAACCTCTTCGTGAAGGTGTCTTCTCGTCTCATTTTAAAAAACCCCCTATCACTCCTCTTTTCAAGAAGGCTTCTTTACCTATAAATAAACTTTCTAACTATCGGGCTATTTCTAATCTTTACTTCATTTCCAAATTCCTTGAAAGAGTTAAATACTCACGTCTTTGTCTTCATCTAGAATTTTCTAGATTCTATCTCATCACTCCCATCTTTTCAATCCGCCTTTCGTAAATTCTACTCAAATGAAACTGCACTTACCAGGATCTATAATAATCTCTATCTAGCTATGGATGCACAGTAAGTTTCATCCCTTTTTCTTCCCGATCTCTCACCTGCTTTTGCCATGATTAACGACAATATACTCTTTTCTAGAATTAATTCTGGCTTTGGAATCTCTGACTAGGCTCATGATCAGCTTTCGTCATACCTCTCACACTCTCACAGCGTACCCAATCAATAAAATCAGCGTACCCAATGGCACAACAGTTTAGATATTGAACCAATGTGAAAAGAATGTTTGAAACAAAAGTCATTATTTTAATGTATGCTTCAAAGCCTACTTTCTTAATATCTCTCACAGTGCACCCAATCTGCAATTATTGATAACACTCTATCACTATCCTGCAGTCTACCTTGTGGAGTCCCTCAGGATTCTGTCCAGGGTCCCCTGCTTTTCACATTATATACCACCCCCTTAAGTCATACGCTAACTGATTCAATGCTGAAATTTCACTTTTACTCGGATGATAATCAATCAATCAACAAGAATTTAAAGTTCGGTTCCTCCCCAATAGGCAATGTCAGGGAACCCTGATATTGCCTTACGGCGAGGAACCGAACGTTAAATTCTTATTGATTGATTGATTGATTATCATCCAAGTAAAAATGAAATTTCAGCATTGCTTTGAAAGTCAAGGAAGCTATCTTGAATTTTATTTGTTCGGAGACTGGAAGCCAGTGCAGATTCTTAAAAGAGAAGTGTGGGATTTGAATGTTTTTACATTACGGATGACTCAAGAAAGAGGATCTTATACGTGTTGGAGACTAATTAGAGAGGTTTTTGGGAGATCTTTCAGCAGGGAGTTACAATAATCAAGTTTAGAATGGACAAGCGCATTAGCTAATACAGTGGCGGAATCAACCTGATCAGAATATTGCACCTTCTAAACTACTCATTAATAATAATGAACTGCAGTGGGCAAGTAAACTTAAGTATTTAGGCATTGTTTTTGAATCGGATAAATCTCTTTCTGTGGATCTATCTGAATGCAGAAGGAAGTTTTTCGCAATTGTTACTATGATATTAAATAAAGCTAAATCATGTAATGAAGTGGTTAAGTTACATCTTTTGGAGAGTCATTGCTTACCTATTCTATTATATTGTATTGAATCAATTAACTTAAATACCTCTCAGTTAAATCTACTAAATAGTTGGTGGAACTCTATATATAGAACTCTTTTTGGATATAATAAATGGGAATCAGTTAAGGAACTTATATATAATTTGGGGAGAATTGATTTAAAAAGTACTGTGCAACTAAGAAAACTATTGTTCATAAGGAAATGTCTAAGTGATTACTGCAGCAATTCTAATGAATACGTGTTTAGCATTATGGTAAATTTTGCAAATAGACCTTACTGCTATTCTCTCTGTGTTAATAACTCCTGTGACATTGGTTGGTCAGTTTTATCCATTAAGGAAGCTGTTCGTAGAAAATTTGTTAGCAGTGTGGAACAGTCACTCTAGAATGCTGCATTGATAGTTTAACATTGTTTCACTCTCAGATACTTGTTTGCATCTGTATTGGTTGCTTGTTGTGTATGTTTTGCACATATTTGTAATTTCTTTCTTTACACTTTGTCTGTGGATTTATTCATGAATAAATAAATTAATTAATATCAAGGGACTTACGAATTTGACGTAATTGACGGATATGGAAAAAAGAAGAACGACAGACTGCTGAAATACAAGTTTTAAAGTTTAGATTTGAATAAAAATTACACCAAGGTTATGTGCAGAATCTGTGGGTATTAAGGGGATATCTTTAAAAGTAATGGTTGAGCTAGTTATTCTATGACGCTGCTGTGGGGTGCCGATGAGAAGGTATACCGTTTTTGAAGGATTGACAACAAGGAAGATTATCGCAAAACCAGGAGTGCACTAGCTCAAGGTTAGATCTAAGTTTGGACAGAGCATCAAAAGAATCGGGACTAGCGAACGAGATGTAAATCTGGGTGTCATCAGCATAAAACTTGAAATTTCAGATTCGAATCAGTTAGCAAGCGACTTAAGGGGGTAGAATATAAGAAAAGGAGTGGATCAAGCACAGAGCCCTGAGGGACTCCACAAGGTAGAGTGGTGATTAAGTATTTCAATAATTACGGATTGGGTACGCTGTGAGAAGTATGAGGGGAGAAGGCTATGAGCCTTGTCAGAGATTCCGAAGCATGAATTAAGTGTAGAAAGAAGTATATTATGGTTTATGGTGTCAAAGCCGCAGAGAGATCGAGAATAACTAGGGCAGATACGCGCTGTGCGTCCATGACTAGACAGATATCGTTGTGGATCTACATGTGGTTTAGGGCAGTTTCACTTGAGCATTATTTACGATAGGCTGATTGAAAAGATGAGAGTGATGAGAAATAATAAAAATGAAGACAAAGACGTAAGTATATAATCTCTTCGAAGACTTTGGAAATGAAATTAAGATTAGATATTGGCCGATAGTTGGAAAGTTCATTTTTAGGTAAGGAAGCCTTCTTCAAAAGAGGACAACGGCTTATTTAAAATGAGAAGGAAAATTGTTACAAGATGAACGATTTTTAGATGACCAAGAAATGGTAGCGGGCAGTGAGACTGGACTGCAGAAGATAATGGACAGTCTAAATGATACGGCATTGAGATATGGCACGAAGATTAACATCAAAAAGATCAAACTGATGAGAGTTCCCCAGAATAGACGTGAAGTCAGTTTTATAATAAATAGTACGAGATTGGAACTGGTAAGGAGTACAGATAGACATTAGATAAATACATTACAAATTAGGAAGAAAAGTTGGATAGTAATAATAATAATAATAATAATAACCTCCGACAATTTCTATAGCGGTGTCATGGCCGGTGTCCGGTCTTCGAGACTGCTTTACACGTTCCTGGCAGGTCATTATTAATCCTTTCCATGGTTAATCACATATTTGCTATTGATAGCGCCAATCGGCAGAAATCTCCGATACAAGATTAATCTTCCATGGGCCCAAGGGATATCCATCATTGCTTGACAGACCTGGGCTTTGAACCCCGGCCACTTGTATCCGAGGCGAACACTCTAACCGTTATGCCATATCCCCTCCCCATAGGATAGGACATATTCTAAGGGGGGAAGTCTACTAAAAGAGGTAATAGAAGGCAGACTAGAAGGAAACAAATGCAGGCCGAGAATAGTTATGTTAGATGATTTAAAGACCCACTCATATGTGGACATGAAGAGGAAAGTGGAAGACAGAGAAGAGTCGAGGCGTTATATACCATGGACCTGCCAGCAGGCAGTGCACTAAGAGAGAGACTAGACTAATGATAAGCCAATGAGAATAACTAATTAATAATGATTATAATACGACTATAATTGATTAATAGTGATTAAAAATAGTGATTACAGCTAGATACTGTTATAAGTGATACCTGACCGATGATGTTAAACTTACAAATTATGTACGAATGATCCTTTTAAACGGCATTTAATTGATACCTCACTAATGCTAGTATTGTATTTCTTCGCATCAGCCTCAAGTTGATCATATGAATTAAGTAGCTGTGTCAGTGTCTCGCTCAGACCTTTTAACTTCATAGCTCGATCTGTTTGCTCGTCCTAAACATAACACCAAAGAGAATACAAACATCGTAAGAGTTTAAAGTATTACATGCAACTCATTAACGCTGCATAACACGCATCGTAATGCATGAATAAGGATTTTACATTTCAATTAATCATCATCATCACAATCAACATTATTTACTTCAGAAATTTTCAACATTATTTACTTCAAAAATTCTAGTCAATAGTCGTTAATCCAGTAATAGTCCAGCAATTGCCACAAAACTTAAACGACAGGATAAAAGAAAGTCAATTCGTATCCGGTCCCTGGTTAAACTGGGATTTAAGGGAAGATGACGATGATGATGATTCCAGTCAGTAGTCAATGCCCTACACGCAACCTACTTTTTTATTCTTTTATTTTATTGTAATATGACCATATTACAATAAAATAAAAGAATAGAAATGTAGGACATGTGTTAAACATTAAGTACAAATACACACACACCAATTAATATTTCTTAAGTTAAATTTTGTTCATTTTAGTGTTTTAAGAAATTTTACATATTCTGCATTCCATCCAATATATATACTGTACACTTTAACCTGTTAGAAGAATTGCAGATCTTCTGTTATCATTCTGAGAACAATATTCTGTTTTAAGTATTTACTAATAAAACAGGGTATTTGTAATTTTTACTTTTATAACATTAATTTTTACGTCTGGCAATTGTTACAATTTACATTTAACAAATATTTTTCCATCTAGCAAATATTTTTACACAATAAGCAATAATAATGAATAGAGCGCTGATAAAAAATTGTATAGTGCCTATTTTATTATAAAAACCTAATTTGGTAGCATTTATTTAGCTAACAATGAAAATATAGATATGACTAGAGGTATGATTTACTACTATCTACATAACAAAATCCCTACTTCTCAATATTTTTTTATCTACCCATAATACTCATATGGATCGCTTCTTCAGGTTACTGAAAAAGAACATATATTGACACCTAGTCTGCTACTGTGGTTACTTATGAACATAATACGAACAGCAAATGTATTTCATTATTCATAGTACAAATCTAATTCATCAAAAGGGCTTTGATTTTACTGGGCCGTAATACATTGCGTCACTAAAAATATGCATGGAGCTTCTGATGTGCTTTTCCATTGATTTTAGAAAAAGACAATCCGAAAGGGCATTAGGATAAACCAGATGGTGTCTGACATACGGTGACATATGTTTGTCAAGTTAAAGAATCCCTTATATGACAACAGCACAATGATTTCTGATAGTACCTATAAACTATGATCAAGACACTTAACCTTATCTGAGTTCGGCTTGTCTGAGCTGGGAGCAGTTGTACCGATCTGACTAACAATTGCATCATCATTCTGCGACAGATAACGTTTAAAGCTTAATACAGTAAATCAATTGAGTATATCAAACTAAGGCATCTCTATACTTTATAAATGAAAACAGTATATATATATATATATATATATATATATATATATATATAAATTATATGTATATTAAAATATATTATATATATAATATATATTATATGTATATTAAAATTCGCATAATAACAAGCATCACAAAACCAAAAACCATCATACATTAATATAGATAGATTACCAAAATCTGAGAGATATTTAATATTAATCAGTGCACAGAAACTACAGAATGGATTCTGAAACAAATGCTCTTTGAGATACATCCTAAAACTATCAGGTGAATCGAAATGTCTTATAAAATGCGGAAGTGCAGAAGATTGTTCCACATTTGGGGCTTTTTACAGGAAATGACTTGCCGCCATAGGCAATTGTGTGACATAGGGAAAAGCAAGTTTTCCTGACTCAACAGAACGCAAGATTTCTATAAACCACCAAGCACTTAATGGTATACAGTGATCAGTAAGACATATTGGAGTTGGGTTTTTCCAACATTCAAATATTGTCAGGCAGGATTTACTTTAATGCATGCTGGAAATTTTGAGCCAATGAAGTTGTTATAGAAAAAGTGCAGCTAAATCACAGAGTTTAACACGAAGAACTAAGAAGTCGTATTCCTTATCCATTACAGTCTATCAAATTACAGATTTGTCACAACATATGAAGAGGCTATTAGAGCTGAAAGATATGGTTTTTTAGCTAACACAGCAAGGTAATAAAATAACTAGCTCAACTATTCATCATCATCATGATGATCATCTTCCCTTGAATCCCAGTTTAACTAGGGTCGGGAAATGAATAGACTGTCTCAAATCCTCTCTGTCCTACGTCATATCATACAACAGTCAATCCCCTATTTGAGACTTTTCCGTTTCAAACTTCGTTTCAATTTTCCTTTTCCAACTAGCTCAACTACTACAGTTAAAATTACCCCTCTAATACCCAGCATTACCCATAGATTCTGCACCTAACCTTGGTGTAAATTTTGATTCAAATCTAAACTTTAAAGCACATATTTCATCAGTCTGACATTCTTCTTTTTTCCATATTCAACAATTGCTTCAATTTTGTAGATCACTAGATATCAATTCTGCCACTTTATTAGCTAATGTCCTTGTCCATTCTTAACTCGATTACTGTAACTCCCAGATGAAGTGCAAAATTCTCTTTCTCGAGTCGTCTGTAATGTAAAAATATTCAAATCCCACACATCTGCTCTTCTTAAGAAACTGCACTGGCTTCCAGTCTCCGAACGAATAAAATTCAAGATAGCTTCCTTTGCTTTCAAAGGTTTAAATTATGGTAAACCATCCTATCTATCTAACCTTTTATCAATCTATCAAACTTCTTGCAGTCTTCGCTCCTCTAGTAAAATCCTTCTCACTGTACCAAACATTAAATATGTCACATGACAGATGCTCCTTCATGCTTCTGCTCCGACAATACGGATCTCTCTGCCACAAGATCTTTGATCTTGTAACTGTAGTAGTACTTTCCTAGGCAATCTAAAATCCCATCTCTTTTCGCCATAGGTCTAAATTTTGACCACTTGCCTTGAATTTTAGACTTGCACTGTTTCGATCTCGCTTTCTCTTGTGATCTCAGTACACTCAGCCATCATGGTGCGGTGCTTTGGCACCTGTTTGTGTAGACTCTGCAAGCGACGTCCCTGACATTGCCTTATGGCGAGGAACCGGACGTTAAATTCTTATTGATTGATACAGCAATCACAGTTTTGAAGAAAGAAAGGTATAAGAATTTCTGTAGAAGAATCAGACAAACATTGTCTAATTTCATAACTTGTGAATCAGAAAGAAACAAGCATTGCTTAGAATGCTGCTCAAAGGTTAAGTTGGAGTACACAAGTAGACTTACGAAGTTATAGATAAGCTCTTTTTCTCAATGCGCTGACTACTGGCAGGTTCACGGTACATAACGCCTCCACTCTTCTCTGTCTTACATTTTCCTCTTCATGAGAGATCATTAAATCATCCAACACTCTCTTTCCTTCCATTATATGTCTATGGCCTCTATCAGTAAACTATCCCCTACTAGAATAAATATGTCTTATCCAGTTCTTTTTCTACTTCTATGCATATATCAACAGCCTATATGTAACAATTTTTGCAAACTTCTTCACTTGCAACATTTTGGGTCCAGATAATCCTTTCTCTTCTCCATTTCTACATTTTCAAAAGCTTCTAGTAATATCTTCCTTCCTTAAGGTCTATATTCCACATCCATCTGTATGATCTATACCAAGGTTTGCATATATTACGTTTGTGGTTTTCCTCAGACTTTTGATTAAAAGTTCTTTCCTATTGAAGGCCCCTTTTGCTTGCGCAAATTCTACTACATATTACGGTCTAACATTTCCATAGGCTATACTGTATATACTTTTGATAAAACTAGGCGTTAGCCATCTGTCAGCTTCATCTAAATGTATTATGTTCAAATGCTCATCCAATCCAGCATAATTAAAATGATAGTCAACTAAGCACTCAAAATATAAGATGAATCATTCCACAGAATCATTACCAAACTTTGACACATATATTTTTATTTGAAACAATCTCATAAAAATTGAAGAGGATATCTATCAAGTGCATAGGCAAAGGGAGAAGCAAAGAAGCGGTATGAGGAGTGTGAGACATATAAAGAGAAGTAATGGGAAAGTGCTAATAGAAGCTGGAGAAGCTGTGGAACATTGGGGAGAGTCTTCTTGTAATTTGCTAAATAACGGTGTTAATGAAGTTCATGAAGAAGAAGTAGATAGTGAAGGATTAGAGGATTTGGATTTTTTAACAGTAGAAGAGGTTGAGAGGGCATTAAAGAAAATACATAAGGGTAAAGCGGTCAGAAAGGCAGAGGTGGTTGTAGTGAATAGCGTTTGGAGAGATGGATGAAATGTTTAAGTTACAGAGAGGTAGACCGCAAATGACGAGGGATGTGTCTGATTAAGAAAAATATGATTATGAAAAGCAATGAAGATTATGAAAATAGGTAATTGACAGATGATACAGTATGGGACAGATAGGAGTGGCGAAGGTTTATTTGTATCTCGAATAAGGCCAAATTGGATTCAAAGGACGATGATGAGAGCGAGAGAGAGAGATATGATGCTGATTATGATGATAGAATTTAGTAGCAGTTGGCTCATTAAAACATTTTCTTTCCTTTTAGGTTTGATGTTAATGTAGATAATCGACAAATATTTTACAAAATGATTCCAAGTTGTTACTTATACTATACCCTCCAACTCTATTGACATGGACAACACTATTTCTGTAAATATGCCACAGCCACCACTACTTTCTAGTTTTGAACCAGCTAAACCGGAAGAAATATGCAATTTTATTCTTCGCTCAACCGACTCATCTTGCTGCCTTGATGTTATTCCTACACGATTACTGAAATCCTGTATTGATGTTTTAGTTGCTCCTATTACATACTTAATCAACCTCTCACTCTCAGAAGGTATCTTCCCAACCTCCTTCAAACATGCAGTTGTATCTCCTTTGCTAAAAAAGCCTTCTCTACCAAAAGATGATCTTTCCAGTTACCGTCCTATTTCCAATCTTAACTTCATCTCTAAAATTCTTGAAAAGGTAATTTATACCCGTTTATGCACTCATCTTGATTCATTCCCTTGTCTCTCTCATTATCAATCTGCCTATAGAAAACTCCATTCTACTGAAACCGCTCTTCTTCGTATACATCTTAGCTTGGCCACGAGTAGTAAACAGGTTTCTGCCTGGGTTCTTCTAGATCTCTCTGCTGCCTTCGATACAATTGACCATGGCATTCTAATAAATAGGCTTAAATCTTGTTTTGGCATTTCTGATTCTGCTTTTTCCCTTCTGACATCATATCTCTTATGTCGCACATAATCAGTTGTTATTGGTCAAAATCATTCTTCTGAACTACCCCTCCTACGCGGTGTTCCTCAAGGTTCAGTGTTGGGTCCATTGCTCTTCTCTTTATATATCACTCCTCTTAGCTACCTGCTTGCTCAGTCTTCCATAAATTTTCATTTCTATGCAGACGACACTCAACTGTATATTTCCTTTTCTAATCAGATTCCGATCAGAAACTGGCCCATCTCTCATCCATTCTAGACAAGGTTTATTCCTGCTTTTGTGCTAACCATCTTGCTGTTAATCCCTTCAAAACTGAATACCTTTAAATTGGCACTCCTTTGCAAAGAAATAAAATCACTAATAATTATGTTAATTTTCAGAATCTTGCTCTTTCACCGTCTCGATCCGCCAAAAACCTTGGAGTCATATTTGATGAAAACCTTGACTTTAAATCCCACATCTCTTCTGTTTGTCACGCTTCTTTCTTTAAGATTCGTCAGATTAGGCAAATACGTCCATCCCTTACTAGAAATTCAGCCACTATCCTTGCTAATTTTATAGTTCATTCAAAGCTCGACTGCTGTAATTCATTATTACATGGATTGCCTACTTCTTCTCTCAATCGTTTGCAGCACGTCCAAAATTCTCGTGCACATGTTGTTTGCAAGTCCTCTCAACTTCAATTTCGCTCTCGTTCTTTACTTCGCAGACTTCACTGGCTCCCTGTCAATCAACCCATAAAATATAAAATAGCTCTATTAACTTTCAAAACTCTGCGATTTGGCAAGCCTTCTTACTTATCTGAAATTCTTCTTCCCTATCGTCCCTCACGTTCACTTCGTTCCACTGACGCCCATCTTCTCTCTGTTCCAAATATTCTCACATCATTGGGCAGACGTTCTTTTTCTTACGCAGCACCCACAATCTGGAACTCTTTACCTGCTAATCTTCGCTCTTGTTCTTCTCTTTCAACATTCTCTAGCAAGCGTAAGACTTACCTTTTCCCACCGTAGACATAATCAATCTACCCTGACCATTTTTGATCACCGGACTGGCTTTCGTTTAGGACCTTACTTCTCCTCAGCACATTTCTTTTGCAGATTGGTCTGGGTGAATTGATCTGTAGTGATGTGTGCTGTTGGGGACGTCCCTGACATCATCCCTGGATGAGGAAACGGACGCTAAACCTTTATTATTATTATTATTATTATACTCTGTTCCATCCGATCACTATCCTAAAAAGACTAGAGAGAAGAATTTATCTTAAATTATAGAAGTATAAAACAGCAATACACCTGAGCGAACTGAAGTTTTTCTAATCTACAGAATCTTGAACCCTTAATACTCTCTGGCTCGCTCATCTTCTGATTATGCTCACGTATTTTCGCCTCTAGCTCTCGGCTACCAATACACTGCCTCAATTGCTCACAGATTTTCTCTTTTATCTTCTGTCTCTTCTGCTTCCGATACTCCTACAGATGCACGTCAGAATAAAATTACATCTAAACTTGATATCTTGATACAACAATAATCACAAAATTCCAGATATTAAAAACGATTAAAACCTCAGAGTTTAAGTTAGAGCTCCAGTTCTGCATAATATTATATAACTACATTGCATAGACTAACAGAAATTGCATGCAAAAATTCGTTCAGCCTACGTAATTTAACTATGCACACGGAATATGTAATTGTATATATACATATTTCACATGAAATGCTATGCATTTTTAGAAAATAGATTATATGTAAATGATTGAACCATAAAGTACTGCGTAATAAAAAAATATATATTCAACTAACTCAAATAAAAACTACAGCTAACTAATTAGCTAACTAATTAGCCTAGGACACTGTTCAATCAGTTGCTGTCGTTCATATAACGAGATCTCAAAGAACAGAGAACTAAAATCTAAAAAAATTATACATCTCCAAACAATATATGCACATATGCACTTGTGTTACTAATGTTCGCTGTGCAAACATTCCACAAATATAACTAAATAGCGTTTTGACTTCCGCCTTCTTACAGACATTTCAAAGAACTTCAGTCAGTTACGTCGAAGAAATCACAAGAAAACAAGACTTCAAAATATATTGATAAATATTGCCTGAAAACAAATGCCTGTTAAACTTGTTATTTTTTATTTATTGGCGTCAAACGTCAAGATTAATTGCTAAATTAATGGCTTTCCGAAACTATTTTCTAAATATCTGCAAACGTTAACAGGAAAAATTTTAACCAAGAGAGTTAAACTCTTCGTTAAGCCTACTTCATCATCACCGTCATCATCATTTTCTCTTAACTCCTAGTTTAACTAGGGTCGGGTTAAGAATAGACCTTCTCTAATACTCTCTGTCCCACACCATATCATCAGTCAAGCCCCATCCCATAATTTCAAATACATCACTTGTCATGGCCAGTGACTAGTCTTCGAGAATATATATATACTTTAGAGGTTCCTAACAGGCTACAATCAATACTTTCCATGGTTAAACAAAGCCTTGCTATTAATGGCGCCAATTGACCGCAAACTCTGATAAATGTTTAACCTTTCATGGGCCCAAGAAGTTACCCATCATTTATTGAATGACCAGGATTTTGAGTCCCGGCCACTTGAATCCAACGCAAACACTCTCACCGTTATGCCAAATCCCACTGTAGCCCATCATTGTGTATCAGTATCATCGTCGTAATTAAAACTATCAAAACGAAAAATCTATAATATTTTTGAAAAGAGTTGGTCAGTATTACATATACATTCAAAAATTTGTTTCACCAGTTACGTTTTTCTTTACAGGAAGAGTTCTCACTCTGAAAGATTTTTTATATATTTTAATAGGAGTCGTTGCAGCCAGTACCTGAGCGCTGGAATGCGAGGAGAGCCCTAGCTGGCTCCACTCATTGTCCCACTCTCTATGTCTGAGAGACAATAGAGCATTACTCTCCAGAACACTCGCCCATACATCACCGCGGTTCTGATTCTGATCATATATATAGCGCAAAGTGCATCTGTAGTGCTCCACTAAATCTACAATAAAATGAAACCCATCATAAGTTAAAGAAAATCAGCAGTTACGATTAGCTAAGCAAAGTTTAACCTATCTGCTTCCATTACTCAAAAGTTACTGTCAGAGACAGTCCGGCTGGGATTCGAACCGAACTTTGACATGTTTTCCTAATTAAAATTAACATTTCAACAAAAAAGACAATTTAAATTTAACATACCTCTCATATTTCATTTTTAACTATACAATTAATTTTTTTCTGTCATCACGTGTATTTTATTGTAGACTGTCTGATTTACAGTGATTAACAGTAAAGTAGGCCCATAAGAATGACTTTGCAAGATATACTCTATTGAACAAAAACAATAAATAGGGGACTTCAAAGTTCTAAAGTATTTTGTATGTGTACGAAAACGCCGATGACGCTATTTGGGGGTAAGGGGCACCGGTCGAAACCACTGGTTGGTGGGCTACCATCTTTCAATACTCTCCTGTATTTAAATACCCATTAGCTAATTAACGTTCAGACTTGCAATGCCCATAGTAAATATAAATTTCGCCAATTCCATTAGGATCACGTTAGGTACAAGTACATACTCGCAATGTGCACAAATCGCGACTCCAGAAGATTCTGATATTGAGGTACTTATAGCCTAGCGCTGGTAACTGTAGTAAAATAAATGTTGAACTATAAGTCAATATCCTACAGTGTACTCATGTACTGATAATTCTTAGCTAACAGTTAACATTCTTACAATGATCCAGTACGCATTTCTGACATCGCTTTCGAGTGAGGAAACTGATGTGAACTTTAGCTTTGCCAGCTAAATAATAGAAAACTATATCAAATCTGGAACATATCTATCAACAATAAACTAGCCTGAATAAAAATATTTAAATAAATAGTAGAAGAGACTGAAGATAATAAAACAAATATAGATAATAACCTTTAGCTAGTGGCAGTGTATCATCACGCAAACCCACAGGTATAGAAAGACGACAGGAACGCCAGCGGTATGAGGTCAACAAAACATTGCGTCTCTGTAAGTACAAGATGATAAACGTTATATTCACAAGTCAAGTTGTAGCAACTCGGCGATTCCCAATCTCCAATAATTAATCACTCAAGCCTGCAACGTCATACCCAACTTAAAACGTCATAAGACTACAGTATCTCGTTTGCGAAAAAACGTTTTTGAAAAAAAATTCTTGAGCAAAACTGGCGCATCATAGAAATAATAGAGTTAAGGAAATTTTAGCTTAGAGCGTGAATTCTCAATTATGTACGCTTATCGTTCACGGCCGGTTGGCAGGATGGCAGGCAGGAACAAAGAAAGACAGGTTAACGGGCTGGGTGGGAATTTATTTAGATGACCAGCTAGAAAGTGGTCAACAACCCAATATATGGAAGAAAGGATGTGAATCGACAGATTTAACGATAGAAGACACAGAAAGACCGATTGACAGAAGGAAGGATAAATTTAAGCATACGGAGATAGGGATGAAATGGATTGACTGCAAACAAAATTAAAACCAAGCAATCATGGCATTAATTGGACAGTAAAAGCACGTAAACCGCCTTCGCGATGAATCAAGACTTACAGTTGGTCAACATATAACTCGTTTAATATCAAAGCAGAACAAAATAACTATCATATTAGTATGAAAGTGTTTTAAATCTATTATATTCAACAGTAGTTAATTCTAGCAATGTTGCTTGTATTAGTGTAGTGGTACGGTGTTGTTATATTTGTTTATTCACCTTTCCGGGGATCGAATCATTAGGATCGGAGGCCATTTGCCTCTCTTTGGGAAGAAGAAGGTTATGATGCTAATTCGTTATCCAACTAAATAGACAACCGAGAGGAACTATTGGGTGTCTAATTTTAATGTAATTTATTAACTTGAACGAAATCCAAACAATTATTAACGAGTTTCAATACTTTTCCATGAACACTTTATATATCACTACAGAAACGTTATTTTAACCGAAAGCTCATTTAAAACGAAAGTCCTTAAACATTAACTAAGGCTAATTAATTAATTTCGACTTGCCTTATTAAAGTTGCAGTCCCTAATATTAACGTTTAGAAACTAAGGTTTATTCTGAACTGTCGACCCATCTACCTATCTGTTGATTTAACTCCTCTGTTTATATACTCTTCTAAAATCCCTAAAATGGTAATGATAAACTATCAACTAAATGTGACTTCTGATCTTGTATTACCTGTACCCTTGAGCTTGTCTGAAGGTGATTAACAAAGATTGGATGTCTTCTTAAATAAAGGTAACTTAGAGGTTACGAAGCTTAGAGGTTATTTAAGGTCAACAGAGCTAGAAGTCGATTGAAGTTAACCAAGTTTAAGGTTGGCTGAAGGTTATCAAAGCTAAAGGTCAGCTGAAGGTTAACAAAGCTAAAGGTTAGTTGAAATTTGACGAAGTTAAAGGTTAGCTGTCGGTTAATGAAGTTAGAGGTTGGTTGAAGGTTAGGCCAGAAAGCTTCCTGAATGTATGCAAAGGACTGTCTCATATAGATAATACCCCTTAATGTACAGGTAATACAACTTTTCATAAGAATTGCAAATTAGTTTGTCATACCCTATCACTACATTAGCTTCTTATATTAGTATTTAATAACCTTCGTGTAGTAATATTTTGTTTACAATATATATATATATATATATATATATATATATATAGATATATATATATATATATATATATATATATATATATATATATATATATATATATATTAATATACATACATAATAATATTCTATAACATGTATATATATATATATAATATATATATTCTATATAGTATATATATATATATATATATATATATATATATACATGTATATATATACATATATTTATATAAATATTTATTATTAATTTATATGATGAAAGCATAAATTTCTAGAAAATACATGACAATAAATAGTCAACATTTAGGTCGCTATAATGTTCAATATTTAATAGCAAAAAAAATATATATCGCTTTAATATATTGATTTAAATAATGAAATAATAATAATTATTATTATTTATTGATTTTAATATTTGATTTGATTTTTTATTTTTTATTTTTTTATTTAAATCAACAGTAATAATTACAGCAAACTAAAACTTGACGTGTATAGAAGATTATTATCTGACATGGCTTCCATGGTTTTTACACAGGCTTATTCTACTGGTAGAATGAGAATCATCGAAGATCTTCAGATGATCGATTATATGTTAAATAGTTCATATATAATTACAATTGCATCAGATTAATGTTTTATCTTATAAATTAAATATAACTTGCATATAAATACAAAACTTGCAATTTACATTACAGCCTGTAAGCATTCTTCATTATGCAGTGTTGACTAAAAATTACTGTGTGAGAAAGTTACTACACTTTTCACACTTGTTCGATAATGCTAGGCAATGATACACAGGATTATTCACATAAGCAGAAAGATGAATATGAGAAACCTTAGGTCTGAGAGTAGGCAGTATCCAAGCTGACGTCAGATGTTTAGACGCAACATTGGCAATTGTCTGAGCCAGCAAACCTTGTGATAACATTAACATACACAAACATTTTTCTTGGACTCTATACAAGGGGCTGACATAAGCCGCCAATGGGGCCAAATACTGAATATCAAGCCTTATTACAGCAGAGAGCTATGATACTAAGAGCATATAAATATTAACTTTTGAAGAGCAAATAGGAAGTGTAGGCCTACGGCTATTGCGTTCTGATAATTGTAGAAATTACTTTTACTAAGCATGTCAACTTTTATTTTTACTTTTACTTTGTTACACATAATTTGCAACACAAGATTTATCGTACTGCTATTGCTAATGCTAAGAAAGAGTACTACTCTTCTTTGGTCAGTAAGACTGCAAATGCCAAGAGATCATGGAAAACTGTTAAACATGTTTTACATAGATCTATTGCTCCTTCTTTTCCTTCTACTCCTGTTGAGTCACTGCCTGAACAATTTTCCAGTTACTTTACAGATAAGATAAGCAATCTTAGAGCATCTATCACTCCAGCTCCCAATTCTACTCCTCATACTCTAGCACAGACTCATTCCAAGGATAATATTTCTAATTTCACTCCACTTACTATTGAAGAGATTACTAAATTAGTTTTGGACTCTCCAAGCAAACATTGTGACTTGGACCGTATCCCAACCACTCTTTTAAAGAAGTGCATTCACATGCTTGCTCTTGTATTAACATTGATTATTAATCTCTCTCTTTCTCTCTCTCTCTCCCTCTCTCTCTACTGGCATATTTCCTCGGGCTTTCAAGCTTGCAGTTATTACTCCATTGCTTAAAAAGCCCACACTGGATAAGGAATCATTGTCGAATTACATGCCTAGATCTAATCTATCATGTATATCTAAACTCACTGAAAGAATTGTACTTCAGAGGCTTTCTACTCTTCTCAATTACAATGGTCAATTTAATAAGCATCAAGCTGCTTATACTAAGCATCGCTCAACTGAAAAGGTGCTTCTATCTGTGTGCAACTATATCGTTAATGCCATATGCACACAACGTTTAACTGGATTATGTATGTTTGATCTTTCGTCCGCTTTTGTTACCATTGATCACAATATTCTTCTGGAACGTCTTTCTTCCTGGTTTGCTATTTGTGGAATGTTTCTTCATTGGTTTCCTCCTCTGTGACAGATCATTCATTTAGTGTGATTAATTATGAACCAAATTAATTACTCTTGTAAGACCTACCTTATCTTCATGCTCTAAGCTATCTAATCATTCTTTCCCTCACGCTGCACCGCAGATCTGGAATTCTCTTCCATCCAATCTTCGGAATCTTCGTTTGAATCACATCGGCCTTTGCTTTCCTATGAGCAGTTCCATTCTTCGTTCCTCTAGCAAAAATCATCTCAATGTACCATTACATTAAATCTGCCAT